>PVKE010025721.1:0-22834 GCA_004027555.1 Craseonycteris thonglongyai | reverse complement strand
GGTGATGGAAGGGGAACTGATATTGAGTGATGGGCACATAATACGATGCATGAATGATGTGATGTGGACTTGTACATCTGTAAACTATCTAATTGCTACCAACCAATGTAACCTCATCAAATTTAACAATAAATTAAAAAAAAATAAATAAAATAATAGATTTTAAAATTTGGAATGTTAACTGGCAAAATCTGTAGACAGTTTACTTTTTTACTTGTTATTTTTCTTGTTTTGCTTTCATATGGAACTTAATCACAGAATGACAAATCAATGGTGAATGTAATAGTCCACATTTCAAAATGTTTCTTTGCCTTTACAATGTTAACTGTGAAATGAGAGCACCCAAGGACATTTATCAAAGGAATGTTGAAACTACTCTAGAATCTCAATTTTAGTATTTCAGACTGAATTTAAATGATTCCTTGGCAGTTAATTTCACAGAATCTGCTCCCTTACTTTACAGAAAGGGATATGACACTTAGAAAGCTTTAATGGCAGAAGTGAGATCATACTCTCCTCAGCTGCAGAGCCCTATGTAGAATCCATTTTATCTCATTCTCAGTCTCATGTTCTTCCCTCCCACTGGCCATGTCCCCTTTGTCAAGATTACTTTCTACATGGGAGGAGCTCTCTGGTCCAAAGCATATTAACTCAGCAATTCTTTTGAGTGCCTACTATATGCCAGGCCTGAGTGCTGGGCTTAGATATGATAAAATAGAAACAGTCCCTCTTTGGATGGTTTATAAACTAAATCAGATTGTATTTCGTTTAGATTAGATTGCTTAATATTTAGAAAATAAATTATGACCTTACTGTTTTTCATAAAGCCAAGTAAGAATAAGTTTCTTCTACCAAGTAAGAATAAGTTTCTTCTACCTTATAGAATGACTGTTTCTGTTTACTGCTCTGCTGTTTAGCGTTTCTGAATGCTTAAGAAAGTATACCTTAAAACTTTGGGACTCATGAGTCACCTGGGGTGCTTGGTGAAGCTGCAGATTGCCACTCTCAAACTTCAGATCTGCAGTTAGATGAACCTAAAGACCTTGACTTTTGATGTTCAGTATGTGCTACAGGTAATTCTGATTCATATGATCTACAGAATAGTACACTAGGTTCCCATGTAACGTCATGGATAGGTTCTTAGAAGTTCCGGGGAAGCCGGGATGGCTCAGTGGGTTAGGTGCTCACTTTGCAGCGCCGGGGACCGGGGATCGAATCCCAGCCCCGGCCCGTGCGGAACCATGTGCTGAGCTGGGAGCTCCCCCAGTTCAGTTCTCTCTCTGTCTCTATCTCTGTCTCTGTATCTCTCTCTCTGTCAAAATTAAGTAAATAAATAAATAAATAAATAAGGTACTAAAAAAAAAAAAAAATTAAAAAAAAAAAAAAGAAGTTCCACAATATCATGAAACCAATTTTTCCATAGGCTAGTTGATACAAACAAGAGTAAAGTTCCTGTGACATCTCATCAACATTATAACAAAATTATGTTATTTGAAGACCTGCTTGTATACTCTGAGACCTGCAGGCTTCAGTAATATCCAGCATGTTCCTTATGCAACAAATCATTGGCTCCACTGTAAAAGTTAAAACCTGTATGAAAAGGTAGCATATACAAAAGTGGATTTTATTATGCTTTGTTGTTTGGAATGTGGATTATTTGAAAATATGTGACTCTGGTCTTTCTTTTTAACTTTTTTTTTTTTTTTTACAATTCCAACTATCTGGTCTCTCAGCACTAATTCTCTTCTGGGTTTTTATTCTGGTCTACTCCATAAGGAAGTGGCTGTTGATAAACTCAGTTATGGAATGTATTCCTAGCATTTATGTTATTTAGATTGATAATGAAATAAGAGAGAGAGAAAGGTGTGTGAAATAATAGGATTTTTTTTCACTCAAATATTAGGAAGTTTGCCCCATTTCAAGTATTTCTTTTTACTTTAAAAAGTTATTTTAAGTATAAAACTAATAGGTGAATATATATTCCCTGTAAACAATCCAAATACATACAAACCCATAGAGTGAAAGATACAACTTTTTGCTCATCACCAACCTGCCATCCTCTTTCTTCCAATATAATTTCTCTCTGTGTAGGTTACCACTACGAGTATATCCTCCTGACATTTTCCTATGCAGTGCAAATATGTATAGTGCATATATATGCATTTAATTTCCTTAAAACAAATAAATATACAGTTGTTCCTTTAACAGCACATGGGTCCACTTATATACAGAAATTTCTTTTTTTCCCCCAGATTTATTTTATTGAGAGAAGGTATGTGTGTGTGTGTGAGAGAGAGAGAGAGAGAGAGAGAGAGAGAAGTGGGGAGGGCCCAGAGCAGTCTCTATAGTTGCACATCATTAGTTGTGACATAGTTTCATTCCACACAAGTGGGAACCAAACTGGGGGCCACCTGCATGGGAGGTGAGAGCCTTTGCCACTGTGTCATACTGGCGGTTGCTGGTTGTGCTGCAGATCAGCATATGGGGTTTTCATGGGCTGGGTTTGGGAATCAAACCCTGGACCTTGCAATTGTTAGGCAAGTGGTCAACCTGCTGAGCTATCCCAGCATCCACATATTTTTCTCAAAGAGTACTATAAATATATTTTTCTTATGATTTTCTTAATAACATTTTATTTTTTCTAGTTTAATGTATAAGACTATACTATATAATAATTACATATAACATAGAAAATATGTGTTAACTCTTTTTATGATCAGTTAGGCTTTCCATCAATAGTAGGCTATTAGTAAAGTTTTTTGGGGAATGCAAAGTTATACATAGATTTCTTATTGTGCGAGGGGTGGAGGGTTGGCACCTATAATTCCTATGTTGTTCAAGGGTCAATTGTACGTTATTTTGATTTATCATAATTTATTTTCCCTTAATAATTATGCTGATTTGTTTTTTTGCTATCACAAATGATACTAAAATGAACATCCTTGTTCATTTTTCTTCGGGTAGATATGCCACTGTTTCAAAGAACCAATTCCTTGGAGTGGAATTCCAAGGTCAAAGGGTACTGTACATTTTAACTTTTCAGAAACACTGCCTATTGCCTTTTAGAACAACAGTGCCAGTTTATACTCCTAAACACAGTGTATGAGAGGAATATTTGTTAAGATAAACTTGAGGAAGAAGAACCTCAAAAATTATGACTTGTGGCTTACAAATTGGTATGGTCCTTCGTGCTGAAATTAATCAGTTCCCATCAAAAACATTAAAATATTCATATTCTTTGACTAAGAAGCCCATGTTGCTGAGCTATTATCCTATAGAAGTAATTTTTATTGAGATATAATGGCATATAACATTGTATAAGTTTAAGGTGTACAATGAAGTAATTTAACATGTGTATATATTGCAAAATGATTCCCATAATAAAGGTTGTTAACGCATCCATCACTTCACATAGTTATCATTTAAAAGAACAAATTCTTTACTTAAAGGTGTAAAATTTTTTTACACAAAGTTGTTTACTAAAGCATTAATTAATAAGAAAAAATTAGAAACAACTTTCATTACAATAGTCAATTATGGTAAACCATATCAATGATTTAAGAAGTTATTAAAATAGATACTTATAAGCACTTTATAATAGCATAAAAAGGTAAATAAAATGTAGCTGTATACTATATTTAAAGTTGTATAAAAATAGTTTTCTTGGGTTAACCTTGAACACATCTTAATGTACTTTCATGTATTGAGGAGGTAAAAAGTGAGTTACCTTTATCTCATGAATTTTTTGTTAGGTCAATGAATAGAGCTGACCTTAGTGCCACTTGGCATATGAGTAGTAAAATCTCCCTTGACTTACTGAGGATTTGTGTCTTGGTTGGGTGGGGGTTTGCCCATCACCACTTCAAGTCTCCACTCTCCCTCAGAATCCCAGCAAACTCCCACTCACTGTTCTATTTTGAAAGTTGGTGCCAGTTGGTGTATTCCTTTTATTAGTATTTTGATATGACCTGCTAGAAGGTCCTCAGAAAGTCATTTTGTGTAGGGAGTAGATACTGGTATTCTCCTAAGTTACTGGTGGTACGACTGTCAGGGTAGATGTGGTAATTGGCAAATAGGAGTGTTCTGGGTAGAGGAATGCTCAGTGTTCTAGATCATTGTAGGCAAGTTATGAGATACTAAGATAGATGATCCATTCATTATTATTTACAGGAGCTATAATCAATTATTCTGCAGTAGTTCTTCAGTTTATTATTTCCCACCATATATACCATCTTTTAGTGACCTAAAAAGCTATGATCCATGTCAACACACACAAAAATTCAAAATTAGAGTCATAATCGTTCTATTAGTAAAGGTAAAATTATCCCATTGACATCAAAGATGTGAACAATGTCTGGGGCAGGGGAAGAATTTTCACCACCACTGGGACAGTTGTAAAGACGCAGTGCAGGGGTGTCCAACCTTTTGGCTTCCCTGAGCCACGTGGAGGAAGAATTGTCTTGGGCCACACATAAAATACACTGATAGCTAATGAGCTAAAAAAATACAATAAAGATCTCAAAAAATCTCATAATATTTTAAGAAAGTTTACAAATTTGTGGCAGCATTCAAAGCTGTCATCTTGGACTGCATGTGGCCTGCGGGTTGGACAAGCTTAATCTAGTGTGAGGATCCTCCAGTGCTATTCAGTGTTGGCGGCATTAGTCCCTGGGCTTTTGGAGTAGCATCCACTTGTAGGCACCAGTTTGCAGTAATACCATTTAGTAGAAATAAGCAGAAGTCCGATGGGATAACCCAAAGTCCTGTAATTGTGTTCACAATTTTGAAAATATAGAAAGTCTCCTTCAAATTTCCTGATATGGCACTTACTCTGCTGCAGCATGGTGTTCTCGTTCCCAGACTAGAGCACTGAATTCTCTAACTCTGATTCTGAGAAACATGAGACTTTTCTTGGCAATCATATACTTTTCTAACACCATCAGGCATTTAGTTAATGTGGTAGTTTTGTATATTCTTAGTTTCATGAAATTCCAGTTGGGTATACCACATAAAAGTATATTAAAAGTAGTTGTGTATTTTAAAGCTATTTTTATTATCACTATGCTTTCAAAGTTGTAGTTTTTTTTTCGTCAAATGAACAAAGCCTCAGAAAATCTTATTAAATGACTCTCTCTCTGAAATGTATCTAAAATTCAAGTTTTTTGTATAGTTTCCTTATATTTGTTTCATATGCTTAGTCTGTTACTTATTCACCTCCATGCTTCTCATGGTGAATTCTTTTGGATTTATTTTTCTCATTGACCTTGAATTTCTGTGATTTAAACATTTGCAGAAACTGGTTGGTTAGAAGTGCATGCTAACACTTGGTGGCAGAAAAAGACCAGTTTCAAATCAAACAAGCATCTTAATGCGGATCTAGATTCCTCAAGAAATAAGTGATCTTTTCATGGGTAGATCAGTGTTTTTTATGCATAAATTGTTTTCTGGGCTTCTTAGATGTCTTTTTTGATTTATGACTTTCAAATTACTAATATAACACTTATACTGTCAAAGCCATAGTTTATTAATTGGCACTTCCTTGTAGCTATTTTTTAGAGTCAAACAATAAGAACTTTAGAATGAGAGAAATGATCTTTAGAATTATTAGCTATTATTGTCACTTGAACTTGTTTGTTTTGAGTAGAGAATTTGATATGCACAAAGCAAGGGTGAGGGGTTGGTTGGTTATTGGTCCATATGATGATGAGGTTGAGAGGCAGTAGGGAAGAGGTTATAAGGCAATCATAAATAGGAGTACCATAGTGATGGGAAGTGGAAAAGGAAAGTGTATGGATTAAAATTCTGTTCTGATGGTACAATTAAGGGTAAAACCCAGTCCCTGAATTGTTTTGTGATTGAACATACAGGACCAAGATTGTAATGAAATTCAATTGGCTGAATCCCAACCTTCTATATCCTTCTCCACCAGGACCCTCTGCTTACTATCTTTCCTCACCTATTGCTGTTATGTATTCTTATATACCTAGTAACATATTTTCTTAGGAATTTGCTAACTAGCCTGGTATAATGGCTGCCATTCACTTTCCTGGGTCTGCATGGTAGTGGGGCTTTAAACCACTTACAACTCAGGAATACTAGACTATTCTTTTTTGAAGGAGTCTCTGTAATAAATTTGAAGCATAAATTTTCTTGTTTCAAGTCTGTTGTTTAGCCTTGGACAAATATCATAACCTCTCTTCACCTATGTTTACTCATTGTGAAAGGAAGAGCTAGGTCTTAATGACTCTTGACTCCCATGCTATGTGTCTGTAAGGTAAGTGTTTTGACCAAATAGGCTAATTTGGCTTCACATAGAGTGTTTTTCTTAGACTGTAGATTAGCTTTTTTGTGTGGAAGGAAAATGATAGAAAAGTAAAAGATTCTTGAGTACTGATAGGAAGATGGTGGCAATTTAAATCTGAGTCTTTCTACCACTTCTGGAAATCCTACAGAGCAATAAAGAAAATGGGAAAAATAACACTAACTTTATCGTTAGTAAAACTAGGACACAGCAAAATCTGTAAACACCAATTTATGTGCAAGCATGTCCAGAAGCAACTGGTACCAGTAGGACTCACATGAAAATTTACTTTACGGTGGGAAAGACTTGTAGAGTGAGGAGCAGGGCTACTGGTAACAGATTTCAGAAATCATCAGCACATTTTCACAGTGTGAAAGGGGACCCAGAGAGGTCATATCTCAGGAAGCACCACTTTCAGAAGGGGAGGGGAGTGCCCCCAGAGGCAGTGAGGGAATTCAGGGCTGGTGGTAGAGAGGCAGAGCAGGCCAGCTTTTTCAGGGGCCCATGTTAGTAAGAGTAGTCCATTACTGTAGCAAAAGAGGAGCACGCCTTTAGCAGAGTAGCCTGGAAGTGTGTCTCTGACATCCTTTTTCTGGCCCCCCAAAGAAAGCACTTTATGGGATGCTCTTGATCTCAGTAAGCCTTTATTATTCCAGACAGAAGTTTGTCTTAAAAATATCCTTCATGCAAGATAAGGCAGATTGTTTTAGTAACCTATTCGTGGATCTTTCAATGCCAAATGACTTAATTAGTCATAATTTTTAGTTGTTTTGTGTATCTTTTTATATTAGATCTAAGGGTATAGTATAGAATTCTCCTTGGATTTTTCTTATTTAAAAATCAGCATAGGGATGCCAGGACAGTTCAGTAGGTTGAGCGCTTACTGTGCAACCGCGAGGTCCAGGGATTGAATCCTGGTCCTGGCCCGTGCAAACCCATGTGCTGAACTGTGGTACAACTGGTACGCAGGATGGCAGCGAAGGTTCCCGCCTTCCATGCAGCAGACCCCTGGTTCAGTTCCACAGTGTGGCCCCACATCCACTTGTGTGGAATGAACCTATGTCACAACTAATGATGGACAACTATGGAGACTGCTCTGGGCCCTCCTTCCTTTTTTTCTCTCTCTCCCTGTCTCTCACCTTCTCTCAAACAATACAAAATAAATAAATAAAATAAAAAATATAAAAATCAGTAAATAAAACACAACACATCTTTGTTTGTTTTAACTTTTATTTCCAGTAAAAATTCTATGAAATCTGCTGTGAGATTGAATTAAAATTTCTTCTGAGCTATTCCAGGTGCTATTAGTCAACTGTATCATCTATTGTGTGTCAAAGAGCTCCATTTATAGCTAGTGACTTTTCTTATGTTTCTAATGCATATTTCAACTTCATGCTGTTGTTATCTATTTACATATTTTCATAGATTGAAAATACTAATTAACTAAGTTTACAATTGTTTAACAATTGTAAATCATATCTACAAAGGTCAACTGTTCATTTGATACCTTTCAGTACTATACATCTTTAAAAATTTAACATACTGGAAATAATGAACAGAAAGCTGAATTATTTTAAAGGAGAATTCTAGGGATTGATTAATATCAGAATAACAAATGACTCTGGGCCGGTCCTGATCCTATTAGAGATTTTGAAAACTTTAAGCCTAGAAGAAATGACATAGCTAACCTAATATTAAAGTTGTACAAAGTGGACTAAAGATTTGAAGCAAATATTTTCATTGGCGTTTCCTGAAATTCTTCTCTCAGAACATCTCCCAGGGTTTTATGTGAGGCAAGGATTCTGTGATCAAATGAATGTTAGCTTTGATGGGTTTAATGAAGTTAATCTGATTCTGTCTCTCAGGACCTCTGAGGATCTCTGCAACGCTGATGTTTATTGTGACTCTTAAGAGCTTACAGGAACAAAGGTTTATTTTTTGGCTAATGGACATGGGTCATGTGTGGGTCTGCTCCACATTCTCTTTACTCAGGACCTTGGCTGAGCAGCTTCCATCTAGGACCTTGCTGGTCTGTTTGTCTAGGAAAAGAGAGATGGTGAATCATAGGCTAATTCTTAAAGCTTCTGCTGAGAAGTGACACACATCATTCCTGCTCATTTCTTATTGACCAAAGCAAGTCACGTGGTCTCTTCTGAGTTCAACAGCACATGTAGAATCTACTTATGGAAAGGGACACCACTGGAGGGGCAGTGAATATTATGAACAGTTACATAGTCTAACTCAGCATTGATTCCCAAATGTACTTGACCTGCAAGTCCTTTTTTTATATTGGCCGTTTTGTAGCACTAGTTTGGCAGAACATGGTTTGGGAAATGTTGATCTTTATAATTCAAGCATAAATGTTATTTTTACTTCAAATATCCAGATTCAGTGGACATTTTAGCTTCTCTTTCTAGCATTTGTATTCACAAAGTTCTGATTTAAGTATAATTTAAGAAACAGAATTTTAGAACTGGCATTAAAAGATGCAATAGAGAAATATTCAAGGTAATTAGAATTGCATGGAGTGCCTTTACTATATTAAAATATAAAGGTTCTGTCTCAACTATTTCCATTAGTAATGGGAACATTTTTTCTTAACAAGTAATTTTTATATATTTTGAAACCTCACATTCTGTGTAATTGAAGACCAAACAAAATTTGCTCATGTCACCTAAGGGACCCTTGACGACAGGAACTCCAGCTTGCTTCCTGCAGTAAGGATGGTTTCTCTAATCTGCCTGGTGGCAACAGTTTTCATGGTTGGCAAAGTTTGTGGCACCATTTCAGAGACCCATCTTTAAGGTTTTCTAAGTACAACTGTATCTTTATACTGCCCTTGAGCTAATGGCCAGAGACTGAAAGTACTTCCCATCCTTCATTGGCTGTAGCTTTTCCCACAACTGAATTTGGTTATAATAATTTGTTACATAGCTTTAGTTAGACCAGAACATGTCTCTTGTAGTAATTTCATGTCTTCCATTGTAACTTCACGTCTCCAGAACTACCTCGGTTCTTTTTAAGATTTTATTTTTATTTTATTGTTCTGTAGAACAGCTTCATTATCCTATTTTATTGTTGAGATCCTGAGAATTTTTTACACCAATGGTTTGCTAGCATTGCTTAATATTGGGAAGTTTTGATTAGAAGGGAGGACACTTCATTAAAGGAAGAAAACATCTTAGCTTAAGTTGTAAGTATATAGATCATATTGGGTGAGAAATTTTGAGATGAGGGACATTTTGTATTTATAGCACACAAATTCTTTAGTGTATAGAAATAAATGGTTAAGTTGGTGAATTTAAAAGAACAAGCCGTTATTTGCTCCAACGAGCAAATTATTAGGAAAACAGATGTGATAGGGAGGAGTAGCCTGCAGCTTGTTTACATCTGAGTGACCACAAGACTGTGAGCCAAGGACACAGCTGGAGTTTGATCAAGGGGAGCTAAAAGTCCAGCTGGGATTGAGGTGTATAGAAAGCATTCTTGGATGCCTTAGTTACGAGACTCTTCCCTTGTTTCCCTGTGATGAGAAAAGCCTCATGGATACACAATAATACGTTATATGATCTGTCATGCTCTACCTTAGAGGGCTTGAAGGGGGATCGAGAAAAGTTTTGCTAAATAGACAAAGAATGAGCTTACATGGGAACAGGCTGTATTGTAAATAAAGGTGTTAATAGTGTTCCAGAGAGCCAGCAACCTTGAGAACTTGCTGAGTATCACTGACATGTTCTGTCTCCAGTTCATATGTCATTAGTCAGTATAAATGAACTAAATGCTTGTGAACAGAAGCCTTGTTCTTCCTCTGCTGTGTTTGATGCCAGCACCCCATGGAAGGAAACTCCAGGTCCATGAAGCATTAGAGCCTATTCTCTTGGTGGCTTTTGTGAAATGGCCTGAGCTATTAGAATTTGCATATCACCTTCTTTCTGTGACTGCTTTTTTCCCCCACTTGATGCCACCAGGCTGCATCCAGCTCCTCTCAAAGTGTTAGTATACATAGAAGCAGGTGTCAATAATAGATTAAAAACATACGGCTCTAGCAGTTATGTTTCTACCTATTATTTTCAGAAAGCTGTAGTATTTTGAATGTTAGAAATGATACTAGGATAAAGACTTTCTACTTTTTCTTTCCCAGAAGCCTCCAGATTAAACAAGGCAGTAGGACTGAAAGCAAATTTAAAAATAGAAGGACTGAGGAGATGGCCTACCTAAAAAAAAACCCATTCATAGATGCTCCAGCATAAAGTAAAATGGAGAATTGAGAAATACTGTAGACTTGAATAAACAGCTGGCTTAGCAAGCGTGGGCAATGTCTGCCAAAATGACGAACTAGTTTGATTTACCCTTAATTTGCCCTCTGAATTTTGGTTTCAAGTCATTATCACAGGAAATGTATATTTCTTTTATAGCCACTTCGTGACAAAAATGAACTTTTGCAAAACACAGCAGAGCTCTAGGAATGTCAAGCTTACCATCAGGAGGACACATAGCCCCTTTGTCTGATAGGCAGACTGTTTATATTTTCATTATGGAAGCCGTGATTATTATAAAAAGATGACAAGTCACAGTAAGAAATTGCCTTCTAATATAGAAAAGCCTTAATCTTCTTAATAAAACTGGCATTTCATTGAGCCTCTGATCTCAGTAAATTTTTTATGGAAATTAAAGATGAATATAATAAGTAGTTTATCTTTCAGAACCTTAAATGAATGATTTTCACATTCAGATTCTTCACGAATGTGAATTTTCATATTTCATGGAACTTTACTTCCTATATTGAAAATAGAATTGGATGCATAGTAATAAAAGTCTGAGCCCTCTTTGGTACATGTTAAATTATACACATCATTTAGCTAAATGTAAATGGTGTGGTGCGTACTTCCTGAGTAAATAATTTCCATTACTTATCAGATGCAGCCATTAGATGATTCTAAAAATACTCATCATGTTCTCAGTGACATTTTTCCTGTATTGGCTGTTTGGGTGCCATGTTACAATCAACAGTAAAATTCTCAGGGTTTCGTGGTACATTGAATCAAACGTGATCAAGTGCTTTGAACATCACTGATAATTCTCCCTAAACTGACTAAAACTAGGCTAAAGGGAAGTATTATAAAATTTCAATCATTTCTAATGCTTAGTTAAGACACTCTTGAAAAGTTGTTCTGTTTGATGTTTCTTGCCACTAATTTATTGTTTCAAAGTCTGATGATCTTGTATTTAATTTTCTATTTTCTCTTTCAGTGCTATGTTGAATAATTGATATGTCAGTTATGTTGGGTACAATTATAAATGTGAAACTCTTAAAAATATACCTTGTCCCTGTTAATTCCAAGGCAAAAATAATTTTTAAACACAGTAATAGACAATCACTAAGCATATTCAGAATTCCAAGGTGGAAGCCTTCTTATCATGATTTTGTTGAAGATACTCTACATATTATTATTTCTCTACATTTGAAATTACCTCAACTCTTAGCCTTTACCTAGGACAGTTTTTCCTGGCTTTAACCATTTTCTGATTCGCTTTGAGCTCTTCTAACATGTTTATACCTCCATCGACCTTTTTTTTTTTTTTTAAAGATTTATTTTTGTTTTTTTGACAGACAGAGAGAGACAGAGAGAAGGGGGAGGGCCTAGAGCACTCCCCATAGTTGACAGCATTAGTTTTTCTACATAGTTTCATTCCACAGGTGGGGGCAGGGCTGCACAGGGCAGGAACTGGGCCCCGGCCTTGCCCCTGTGAGAACCGTACTTGGGGCACACCCAGTTCTGCATATGGGTCCACACAGGCTGGGGCCGGAATTTGATCCTCACACCTCAGGGCTGCAAGACAAGTGCTCAACCCACCGAGCTATCCCAGCATCCCCACCATCAACCTTTAAAGATTTATTTTATTGTTTTTGACAGAGACAGAGAGAGACAGAGACAGAGAGAAGGAGGAGGGCCCAGAGCAGTCTCCATAGTTGCACATCATTAGTTTTCAACATGATTTCGTTCCACACAAACCTCGCCATCGATCTTTAAATGACAAGGCCTTGGAAAAGGTCTGGCCTATGAAGAAGAGAAACGGAGAATGAGTATGGGGTCTAAAACCTGAAAATAATGCTTTTTTAGCTTTAAAATATAACCTTGCAGGGTGATGTCCTTGTGACCATTTTGAAAGACCAATGATCTATTCAGAAAATAGGAGACTTCTTACCTTTATTCTAAATATCCAGTTTTGATGTTCTCATTAATTTTCTCAGAATGCTAGCTTTTTTTTTTTTATTATTATAAAAGAAAAACTGCACCTGCTTGAGCTGGATGGAGAGGCTGAGTCAGATAGATCTTATTAGAAAGGAAATATATTGCCATGGGACCAGGAGCCTGAAAAAAATATGTTGCCAAACTAAAAATTCTCCAGGGAGCAAAGATCATGCTAATATTATATGAGAGTATATGAGACAAAGCAGATTCTTATCTGTTTCTAGGTAGTTTATTATTGAAGATGTTTTCTGATCAGAATTTATAGTTTTAGTGCCTCCTAAGGCCTCAAGCTTCTTTGAACCACAGCTCTCTCTCTTAACTATGAGTTAAAGAATTAATTCCACTTTACTCTCTAGTAAAAATTAGCACCTTAATGTTCATGTTGGAAGTCATTTGTGAACAATTCTTGCAAATTAGTTGGTGCTTACTTTTTGCTAAAATTAAATCAGTTCACCTAACAGATTAGTCTGGCTAAAGTTTCCATTATTTTATACTTAAAAAAAAAACTATATTTTACAAAACTGAAATGGAAATTACAGTGGGTAGGCAATGCTGGCATTGGTATCTTAAAAACTGAAGGTCCTTATTTTTCTGCTGAGTTATCACGAGTCTTCTGTCTGGTGTGAGGGACTGATTTTCTCCACCCTCAACACACACACACACACACACACACACACACACACACACACAGCATTTAAAAGAAAAAAAAATCAATTTGCATTTACTCAGGATTTTCTGTAATTTCTCAAATCTTGCCTCTCCTGAAATCGTTCCCTAAAGTTCACTAAGAATAATCACATACACACAGGGATATTTACTATATTTCACTGTTTTAAGTACTTTTATAAATTCACATATAACACTTTGAGGTAGGTACTATTGTTAGCCTCATTTTATAATTGAAGAAACTGAAGTACAGCCACGTGGTTGAAAATGGCAGAGCCACGATTTGATCTCTCACATTTTGACTGTCCCTCAGCATTACTCTGATAACACTCTGCTGTTTCTTTTGAGGCATTCTGCTCAGCAAATCAAAAGATATCCACTCGATTGCATTCTCATTGAACTCTGAATGAATAGCATTCACTGTTGTCAACTATCCTCTTCTTGAAACTTTACCCTCCTTTGCACTTGTGACAATTATTTATTGAGCACTGCTCCTATCAAACACTGTTCTAGGAATTGGAGATATTTCAGTGACTAAAAATCAGGCAAAAATCCTTTTCATTACATTTTAATGGGGAGAGACAGATAATGACAGACTATGAAAAATAAGCACAAGAAAATAAATTATATAATATGTTATATAATGGTGACATAGATGGTGTGGAAAAATATACATAAATGTACTTAAAGAGAAAAGGGTAGGAAGGATCTGGGGGTACCTCTTGGGGTAAGAGTACAAATTAAAAATGGTCAGGTGAAGGTCTATTAAAGACAGTAGTATTTGAGCAAGAAATTAAAGGAGATGGGAAATGGGTTATGAGACTATTTGGGGGAAGAGCATTCCAGGAAGAGGGAACAGGCAGTGCAATGGCTTAGAGGTTGGCTTGTGCCTGGCATGTTCCAGGAAGAGGGAGGAGGTTCGGGAGACTGGAAGAGGTGGGAAGTGAGAAGTAGTAGGAGCCCAGGCCCAACAAGTTCAGAGAGTGCTGAACCTTGTAGGCTGTTCTTGGGATTTTGGCTCTTTGAAAGAAATGGAGACCCTTTGGAGAATTATCGAAATAGCTGGTTATCAAATAGTTCAACCATATTCCTATAAAAAAGAAAAAATACTTCATTGTGCATAGGGAAAACAAACTATATAACAAAATTATAATAGTAGCGGTTTGAGGTGATTTGATTTAAGTTCTTTTGTTTTTATATATCTATTTTAATATTTTTTGCAATAAATTTTGTGGTTAAAAAGGGAAAATTTCTATGCTAATTATGCTCTAGTAAGATTTATATAAATATAACCTGAAAATAATATATATGCAAAGAAAAGACTTGAAAGATATACACCCCCTCTTTTTTTTTATACCCTATTGTTAATAATATATTTTATATAAGTATCAGAGCCATGAATGTTTTCTATTTATTTTGTTCTTAGATTCTTCATATTTTATAATTTTTAACAAATAAGG
This sequence comes from Craseonycteris thonglongyai, assembly GCA_004027555.1. Taxonomy (NCBI): domain Eukaryota; kingdom Metazoa; phylum Chordata; class Mammalia; order Chiroptera; family Craseonycteridae; genus Craseonycteris; species Craseonycteris thonglongyai. The sequence continues at coordinate 8,153 of PVKE010025721.1, read as the reverse complement.
ATTGCAAGGGTAATATAACCTAAATTATGAATTTAAAGGAAGAGTTCACACATGGTCAGCCAATAATCTTTGTAAAGTGTTGTACCTTCATCCTATGCATGAAAACACATTGTGGGACTATGAGACTGGGTGCAGGACCATTTGTACAGTAAGGGGAGGGAAGTCCATTCTTTCCTGGTTTGGAAAACTACAGAGGTACCAAGGGCATCCCACTAGAATTTTTCAACCAGCTCTCTTCTTGCTATGAAAGACACTGAGAATACGGAGGAGGGGGAGGTAGAGAAAAGCTGGAAGATCCACTGACACCCTACTCCAACCCAAACAACCTTTAATTATCTTTCAGATGATTGTTACAGAAGAGTGTTCGCATCTAATTAAAACATTTTGCACACTGTAATATATTAAGATCCTTATCACTTTTTCAAAAGTCATCCATTTCTTCATTGTTGTTAGAGAATGATTGATTACTTTTCCCTTGATATTTCAAATTTCACTTGATACGCTTTATTATTTCTGAAGCTTACAGTATATGAGGTTTTGAATATTGCCAAATTTAAACCCAACACTCTTTAATGGTTTTTTAAATACAACTTGTCCTAGGCAGAAAGACTTTAAAGCAACTTTATAACAATTTTGTGGTAGTCATTTTCAAATACCTGCAGGCAATACTGTATACTAAAATGTAATATCCAATTCTCAGAAAATGATATAGAAGTATGAACTGATTGCCTAAATGAAATGATTGAAGTGATCATGTGATTTTGTTTTGTCATTTCAAGGGAGTGAAAAAAATAGACCCCAAATTATATGAAAAATTTATCAGTCACAGATTTGGAGAAGAAGTGATACATCGGATTGATCTTTGTTCCATGCAGAAGAAAAAGCAAAGTAATGGTTATTATCACTGTGAGTCGTCAATAATGATTGGTGAGTGCCTTTTTAGAATTATTTATTATCTTTACTTTTGATTTCTTTAATCTTACTTTATTTTGGAAATATTTAGGAGTAATTGTATATGTTTTTCTCAGTGATATATTTTCCTAAATACTATGTTTTGGGAATAATACATTGTAAATTTTATAGAACATATTTAACATTTATATTTGTCAGTCAAGGTTTTAGCATGTATACTTTTGCTACTTTTGTGCCTTAAAAATAATTATAATGAAGTCTTGAAATGTTGATTCAAAATGCATTTCAGTTTAATTTTACTTTAAGAATATGAAGAAAACATTTTCTCCAGTGACGACTTATATGATCACACCATTCCACACCAGACATTTTCATGTTTGCTGCTTTTATTTAAGCATAGAATGTCCCAAACAGGAAGTCTCACTCTGAAAAAAAAGAAAGCCTTTTAGGTGGCCTGCAAAGATTGAAAACTTCAGTTTCTTTCCTAAGGAAAACATATTTTGAGGGGAAACAAAGATTCAGACGTAAATTCGTCTAGCATTTTATCAGGCTGATGGTATGTGATAAGACAGACTCGTCCACAATTACGTTTCCAAGCGGAAAGTGTGCCCACCAAATGAAGATATTTTAAAGACCAGAACAAAGCTATTCCTCATCATTTGCAGTGTGAATGTATTTTGGAGGAGTCTGATCTGTTATGATACATTTACTATTTCAAACCAGCACTATTCTTACGAAATTGTGAATTTTAAGACAACCTAATTTGCATACTTTGGAAGTGACATAAAAATACTCAAAGAAGAAAAATGCATAATTCTAAATATTTCAAGGTCTTCAAATAAGATAATTTCTCTACACTTCAGCTTGAAGAAAATGTATGGAAATTCATGTCCTGAAAGAATCTTAATACTGAAGCTTATGAAGGCACTTTAAAAAATGTTCAAGAGACAGAATTTTATTTTCATATTCTCACTAGAGACTTTAAGGGAAGTCATTATTTTACCTTCCAGAGATCTTAGCTGTAACAGAAGATACTCAGTGTGTCATTTGAATTTTATGTTCTAGAATATTTTCAACCTATTTTAAAGAAGATTTTCATGTTTTCAGAATCTCTTTCATGTTTTCAGAGCTGTCATCCATTAAAGTTTTGGTGAGGACCAAACATTTCCGTTTAGGTTCTTGTAAAAGGCAAATTTAAATCTTTGTGTAATACAGAGTTTTGCTAGCTCTCCATATCTTCACTGTACTTACTTTAGGACCACCTTTAAGGACAGCCAAGTATTATATTTGTCTCACCTACTCCCACTGCCATTAAAAAAAAAAGAAAAGGCAATATGTAGATTTTACTGAAGATACCGTGGACCTGCATTCTGCAGCTCTGCCCTCGTTCCACCTGTGTTGCCATTAGATGGCTCTATGGATCCCACCCCAATCACTATGTTCTAGCCGTGGAATTTTATCTTTTATTTCTCTTTCGAGCTTAGTCTCTAAAACCTCCCCTACTCTAGGCAATTTCTCTAGATTTCTTCCTTAGGCTTCTTTATCCCTCACCCTTTTCTAATTCAGAGCAATTTAGCTTCTTTCAAACTCCACCAATCTTGTGTCTGCATACCGGTCATTTAACAGTGGTTACAAAAAGTGTTTTTTGCCCATTACAAATACTCTTTTTTTCTGTCACATTTTGTGATGTCAGTGTAAACTTTAAAATCATATATGTCTAAAATGATAATTATTATATTAAAATTATCTAAGTTTAATGCACACTGGAGTTATTTTATTTGCTATGGATAACTATTTTTTTCTCAGTCTTACCTGAGTGTTTTGATAGAATTTTTAGCAGGATTCAGTACACTTTCTTTGTGAGTTTCATTTCTTGATCAGATTTAATCAGTTTACGTTGGTTTGGCTTCTCTTTGACATGATCCTAACTCAGATTTAATGTCTGTTTCCTGAACCTAAAACCAGTATTTTACCATTATATGTGTTAATGAAGTGGAACAGATTTCAGATCTTAAGATATTTTGTATTGAGAATTCTAGAGTAGAAGTTGGATTTCAAGGACTCTGAGGACCTGAAATTGTTTATAAAATTGTGTATGTAAGTACCTGTACATATGTGAATTTTCCTGGGGAGAGAATTTACTAGATTTGCATATTTCCTATATCTGTACAAATAACTCTGTTAATGGTGCATTCTTAGAGAGTGCTAGATTCCAAACCACCCATTTTCTTTTCAGCTGTTTCTATAACATTTAAAGCAGTGTGTGTGTGTGTGTGTGTGTGTGTGTGTAATAGCATGACTATATATGCTTCACTTCTAAGATTTCAATTGAAAATCTCTTTCATATTTTTCTGTTCTGTTCTTTGCTTCACAGATGCTATTTAGTCCTTCATTTATCTCTTGGAGAATTTTATTTTACCGTAGTTATTTTTTGACATTCTTTTTATATTTTCTAAATCTCTAGTTCCTTGAGTATGAATTCTTCTATTTGTTGGGTCTTTTGTGGCACAGTTTCCTCTGGTGCTTTTTAAGTTTTTTTGAGAGCTCCTCTTATTATCATGTTTTCTCCTCATCATCCCATGTGTGGTTTTGCAGATGTCAGCCAGAGGCCCACTGGGTACACTGCTCTGAAATGGGTTCAGAGATGTCAACAGCGAATCATCCTTATCCATAAAGAGTTGGAGTTCATTCTTCTTGTGTCTCTTACCTATTTGTGAGTTTTTTTTTAAGTAAAGATAAATAGCCCTTTGTCATATTTTCCAGATTTTATTTTGCACAGTTTTGATCACAAGATCTGTTTTGTATTAAATGTTAATTTTTTTGTTAAATTATAGATTTAAAAAATTATTCTGCAATTTCTTTGATTCTTATGACTCAAGTCATCTCCATGCCAAAGATTGATATTTTTTTATGGTATTTTTATTTTATACTTGAGCTTTTAATATACCTGTTCTGATCATTAATATAAGTACTCAGACACAGAGCATTAACACAAAAATCTAGTTACTAAAAGTGGTTGTAAACTAAGAATTTAGTTTTAGTAATATATTAAAAAAAATTTTTTTAATACCCCACCAACCTTAGTCTGCATTCCAAAGATCACAAATTAGCAACCTTTCATGTTGCACTTGACTGGAATAGGTTTTTGTTTGTTCATTTGCTTGCTTTTCTAATTAGAATAACTTACCAGCAGTGGAGTGATTTTATGTATAAAATCTGGGATCCTACCACCTTTTGAACAACCTGAAAATGCAGCCACACTGATCACACATTCTTGCATGGCAGTAATTTCCTGGATGGAGTAGAAGGGACACTGATCTTGAAAGTAGCTTCCTTTTATCACCGCCCTTACTCTATTGTTTTCCTTCTACAGCTTGCTTGATATTCACACTACCTGCCTGGCTTCTGAAGGCACTTGTGTTTGGACCCTCTGCCAGCTGTTGCTGTTCCCTGTGCTTGCCTTACCTTTCCAGGCTGAGCATTTTCCTCTTCATCTTCTGCCATCTGTACCTTTATGTGAATGTTAGGAGAGTTTGCTAGAATATGGAGATAACATTCATATTTCCAGATATAAGAAAAGGTACTACATTTTAGTTCTCTCATAATCAAAACTTTGAGTGATACTATGCCTACTTACTATTGATCTGCAACTTCTTACAGACCTTATTCAGCCACCCTCCCCTCCATAAAAACATGAAAAACCAGGAATGAATTTGTGGTTCTGATATTCTAGAGTGGTGAAAGATGTTCTCTGTGAGCTACTTACTGGAGTTGGGTGAATTAATTTTGCTTAGGCATCTATGTTCTGTTTATATTTCCTTAGGGAACGTAGTTGACTAAGTGACATCCTTTGTAAGATTTATGAGTAGTTTAGCACTTGCAAAGACTAGTTTACTTTTAGCTGTGAGACATATCCTCTAGAAAGCAATGAGGAATTTGGAAAGGTCTGGAAGGTATTTTTTTTTATGTAGGCCAGGGCATTTCTTTATAATTTCTGCAAGCACAGGTGGGAACAATGGTTTTCTGGGAATGCCAGCTGTTTTTTGTTTAATAATAATTTATTATTAATAATGAATATTATTGAGCTTGTACAATGTATATATTCTTCTCTTGAGTATCATGAAATACATAAAACGTATCATGAAGCATAAAACATAGTCCTCAAGAGTAATAGAGAGTCACTGGGCAGCTAAGGTTATATCTGAGAAATGGAGAGGGAGGAGGAATAGATAAATAGGGCTTTGTCCATAACAGTAATGGACTTCGCTACGACACAGTGGAAGCAGCTTAGTCTTTTACCTTCTAGGAGAGTATGGGGTTGGGGAGTGGCAGAGTTTTAATAAATAGGATGAGAATGAGGAGCAGACAGATGGATAATCGAGAAAAGGACACTTTCTAGGACCAATAGGCATGATTTGCATGGGAGAGAAGCGGTGGACGGGGAGGCAGGGTAGAGGCAGTATTAAGTGATAGGGGGCACATCATAAAGACTGTGGTGATGAAGCCTACTGTGTAATTAGCTGAGGGAGCTACAGAGGAGCAGGTTGCTTGGTTTATGTGTTTGAGAAGTTGGTGAGGAGGAAAGGAAAGGAAATGGGCCCCATCACATTCTGCAGCAGTGGATATGTAATAGAGGAGACAGAAGAGATAGACGTGGGATAAAAAGAGTGAAGTTTAATGCTCAACAAAATGACACAGGATTGGACCCTAAAGATAAGACTTTCAATTTGTTCCAGACTGTAGCACAGAGGCAATGACGGGGGTTAGGGTTGTGCCAACCGTGGGCTCCAATACACGCAAACGGGCCTGCGCAGATACAGTGATAGAAAAGGAAAAGTGCTGTGCATAGTCAGGTAACTTAGAGTCATGATAGCTATGGTCAGGTCATTCTTTATTCAATGCCAAACAGACCAGACCAACACGAATCCAGGCTCAGACTTTACAGGCTGAAGCTCTGAGAATTCTGTGTGAGGTGAGTCAATGAATTTACCGTATTCTATTCAGATGTCCCTGCTTTTTCAGAATCATTCTTAAGAGACCTGGATAGCTTAGACTACTCTTATCAGTCTTAAAATGATTGTCATCATCCATCTAGTGATTTCCAGTAGTTGTATCGAGGTGGTGGTTCAACCAAAAAGAAAGGACTTTTTGGGTTGCACGTGGGGAGACCCTCAGCTCTGACTTTGGTCTCCTGATCTTCAGTGCTCCTTTACCCTGAGGGGCCAGGGCAGAGCTCCAAAAGCTCTGGATCTCGCCTAATCTTAATATGTAGTCATGGGGATCTTCTTTATGGAAGAGAATACTGTTGGTGTAGTTGACCCATCAGTTGATGTGGTTGACCCATCAGTTGATGTATCAGGGAGAGGTGGAGGAAAAAGGAAGTCTGCAATTTTTCTTCACCGAATGAAAGGCATGGCTAGGACAAAAATCTGAGCTTTCTGGAATCCTTAAATCTTTTTTTAAAAAGATTTATTTGATTGGTTTTGACAGAGATAGATGGAGAGACAGAGATAGAGACAGACAGAAGGGGGAGGGCCCAGGGCAGTCTCCATAGTTGTATATCATTAGTTTTTGACATAGTTTTGTTCCACACAGGTGGGCAGGGGCTGTGCAGGGTAGGAACCAGACCAGGGGCCTTCCACATGGGAATTGCACCCCAGTTCAGCATATGGGACCGCACAGGCCAGGGCCAGGATTCAATCCTTGGACCCTGGGGCTGCAAAGCAAGCGCTTAACCTGCTGAGCCATCCCAGCTTCCCCGAATCCTTAAATCTTAACCTTTTTCAGTTCAATTATAAATTAAAAAAAAGTTCAATTTAAAAATGTTTGTATTGCTTAAATGCCACATGCCCATATAAAGGTCTAATTAGTACACAGTGAGATAGGTGATAAATATGTGCTTGAATGTCAATTTTTCTTCTGCAAATCATTTACTTTTTATTCTGCAGAAAAGTAATTCACTGAATGATTTAACATCCTAATAACTTAAAAGACCACACTTTTGTTGGGTTATAAATTCTTTTAAAGTATATGTTAATTTGTTAGTTCTCAAAGTTTGGTCCGTAAATCCCTGGCAGTTCCTGAAACACTTTTAGGGGTTTGTAAAGCAAAATGATTTCTATAATAAGACATTATTTGCCTTTTCCATTGGGTTAACATTTACACTAATGATACAAAGGAAATGATGGGTAAAACTGTGTGTGGCCAGTATGAATCAAGGCAGTTGCAATTAAAAATGTTTTTTAAAGTCTATTTCACATAAGAATATTCTTGCTGAGTAGTAAAAATTATTAATTGTATTTAATCTCAACATTTGAGAATGTCTTTAAAAAAAAATCCAGCCATTGTCAATATAACAAGAATGGTTTCATGGCAAGATATTTTCCTGACAGCCCTCATATTGAAATAGGATGTTGACTGGAGGAAAAGCACTTGTGTGATTATTTAAGCTGTGAGCTAAAGTAGCCACTTTTTTTCATATTACCCTATTTTTTTTCTTGAAGAATGATTGACAGACAAACTATCATTTTCACACTTGGGTATCTGACAGACATTTTCTTGAAAACAAATAAACCTGTCACATCAAGGACAGCTGACATTATTTACTGCTAAAGATAAGATTCAAACTTTCAGGCGAAAATAAAAATTTTGGAAAACTTTTTCCATGAATTTGACAGTTTTCTAAAACTCATTTAAGACTTTTTTTATTTTAACTTTTTATTATAGAAAATTTTGTACACAAAAGTAGAGAGCAGAGAGTAGAAAAATGAACTCCAATTTCCCACTTTTTATCTATCTTACTACATATAAAACCTACACATATTTAAAGAGTACTTGATGACTTTTTTTTTTTATTGTTAAATTTAATGGGATGACATTGATTGGTAACAATGAAATAGTTTCCAGATGTACAAGTCCACATCACATCACCTATGCATCGCATTATGTGCCCACCACCCTGAATCAGCTCCCCTTCCATCACCATATATCCAGTGCACATTCCCACCTCCCCCCCAACTCTCCCTCCCCCCACGTCCCCCATCTCCAGGTAACCACCAAACCATTGAGTGTGTCCATAATGCTGGTGCCCTCTCCCACCTTCCCTCCCACTCTCCCTTCCCCCTCCTCCCCTTCCTTCAGGCAATCACCAAGCTATTGAGTGTGTCCATAGGTCTCTGTGTCTTTGTTTTTTCAGTTTTATATTCCACCTCTAAATGAGGTCATATGTTTCCTAATTCTTT
>PVKE010025720.1:0-22836 GCA_004027555.1 Craseonycteris thonglongyai | reverse complement strand
TTTGTTGGTAAAGTACTCATTTTGCTCAGAAAATTTCTTGTTGAGGTCATTTAACTGTGTCTGGGTACTTTGCCAGCATTGAGTGAGCTCTCTGAGTGTCTTGATTAATGCAGCCCTGAATTCTGTTTCACTTAGATTTGATTCCAAGTGTGCAAGGTCCTTTACTAAAGACTGCCCCTGATCTTCTGGAGTGGCTTTGAATTCTGAGGTGTGCATTGTGTTTGATGTGGTTCTTTTTGCCTTACGCATGAGTCTGTTTTCCCTCTGCGGGTTTGCCTATCAGATGGGCTTCTCTTTATTTTTTCTTTTGGGCTCAGTTGTGGGAAAAGTAGATTTTGGGAGAGGGTTGGGGGAAGAAGACTGCTTCTGTGTCCTGGGGCACTTCAGGTTGCTGTGTTAGCTGTTAGATAGCAGGGTAGTAAAGGTGTGGCCAGGGGTGGGGGCATGTGAGTAGGAGCTAGGGTGGGCCTGAGACACAATAGCAGATTCCTCTTTCAGCAGTGGGGCTGGTGGTTCAGTGCCGGCAGGGTGCAGGTGCTCTGGTCTTTCTCTCCTTAGCATGGCTGCCCCTTCTTCAATCGTATGTGTAAGCCATGCCTGCGGGGCAGCTCTTGGATGGGCTGGGGCTTGGCATAGGCCCTGGTCGGCCGCGCCGTCCTGCGCACCAGCAATGACACCATAGCGACCCAGTCAGCAGCCCAGTGTCATGCGCGGGCTGCAATGACCCAGAAGCCTGGTGGGCAGGATGCCGAAAGCCCTGTAGCGTGCTGGCGAGCAGGCAGCGGTGCCGGGGTTGCCCAGTGGGCGGGCACCGAAAGCCCAGTTGCATGCTGGCAGCGGCGCCGCAGAGGCCCGGTGGGCGGGGCGCCGAAAGCCCTGTGCGCACTGGCCATAGCTCTGGCGGCAGCCGCTCTACGCTCCCGGCTCTGCCGAGACTGCCGGAGTCACTCCAAGCACGTCCAATGCAGCTATGCCCACTCAAGCCCCAGCCCTCACTCCAAGAGCCCTGTCCTCAGAAGGCGCTCCCTCACAGTCAGTCTCCTCCGTAAATCAGGGGTGCTGAGCTGTTGTGGGCTGGTGCCCTGCTCTCACCCCGCCCACCGGGAAGTGCAGCCGCCCTGCTCCACAGTCCCTGTTCCACTTTAGGCTCTGTGATCTGATTAGGGCACTGTGTGCTGTCCCTTGAGTTCGGATGTTAAATTGTCCACAGTCTTGTGGGGCTTCCACGCTCCCTAGGTCTCGGCTTCCAGCCCATCTTCGATCCAGCTCCACTTTGACCGTAGTCCCCCAATCCCCCTTTGTGTTTGCCAGCCCCAGGCCGTGTTCCGAGTCTCTGTCCCCGAACAGCTGCTTCCCTTTTCCTCTCCCGCTTTCCCCTTTTTTCTCTAACCTTTGTGTGTTGTTCTGTGTTGTGTGGTTCTCTTAGTTGAGGTTTCTTCTCAGGGTTTCCCCTGTGGATTCCCCTCTGTTCACAAGGCCCTTCCCAGGCAGTTATCGGCGTGCTCCTCTCATGCCGCCATGTTTGATCTCCCGAGTTGTTGGTTTTTGTTGTTGTTGTTTTGTTTTGTTCTTCTGTTTTAAAAAAAAATTTTAATGCTCCAAATGAATAGCTCAACAGACATATTGCTTGAATTTCTGTGTGCTCATAAAGGAGTACACATAAGGTTCATTTTCTTATGTTTTTCTGATAAGCAGTTCTAGTTTCACTACTATTTTTGTATAATGCATTGTTAAAAAGCTACTAAAAGAAAGACAAGTAGGTAGAATAAAAGGTAGAAACATATTTTAAGACTAAAATTCTTCTGAAAATTATAGTTTGTAAATTTCTAGAAATTATGATGAGCTTTTAAGACCAAACTAGAATCACGTGTACTCTAATTTACGGAATCAGTTTTCAGAATTGGCTTCTAACTCAGTGGTTAACAGAGATGTTTGGGGAATGAAAACTGTATGCAGGTCATTCAAACAGGACAGTAGTTAATGACCATATGGACATGTTATAAAACCTGAAAATTTTTTCCCCAGAGGATACTGTCAGGAGAAAAAAAAAAATGCCAATGAAATATATGAACAAAGAAATAACTGGAAAATATGACCCAGGAAAAGAAAAACAAAGGCAGAAAGCTAAACATAATATGCTGAAGATTAAAGAACACAAATTTTAAATGGTTCTCGTGTAATAATATAACCTATATGTTTTTCTAGTAATTAACACTAGCTATTGTAACAATTAAATATTATCAGTGCTTAACACAATAAAGTTTTGTTTTGTGCCTTCCTTACAGTTTAACCAGGTGTTTGGCAGGTGATCTTCCCCATAATTCAGGAATCATGGTTTCTTGCACCTGTGTTTTATGACTCCCTCAGAATCCTCCACTGAGTTCTCCCTCTTTATTCAGCCAGTTAGGAGAGCATTGAGTAAAGAGAATTTGCATGACATTTATGACTTTCTTGATTTCCTCCCAGGAGCAATTACTTGGTCTCAACCTAACTAAAATGGAAACTGAGCAATGCAGTTTTTCCTGTGTGTTCAATAGGAGAGAATTGAATGCTGTGCAAGTGGCTAGTTTCTACCAGTGTTACACTTATGGCCTGAGCTAGGGTTCTGTAGTCAGACTGCCTAAGTTCAAGTCCTGACTTCCGGTTATCAGCTCTGAAATCTAGAGCAAATTAACTGCCTCAATGCCTCAGTTTCTTTATCTTTATAATAGGTGCAAATAATGGAATCTACCTGATAAGATTGCAATGAGGGTTAAACAAGTTAATATATTTAAGTATTTATCTCAATACTTTTGCATATTGATTTTAATTTAATGTTTTTATCGTTGGTACATATAATCTGCTAAAGGAAAATTGAAAGTAGTAATTTACAATTGGCATCACTTAGAAGCATTCCATCAAATACTACTACCACTTATATGATAGTCCAGTGTAAACTAAAAGAATACTTTTGGGTAAACAAAATCCTACTGGACACCAAAAAAAGCTGCTTGCAGATCCAGTTTAACCCTCATATCGGAGTGATTTTGACTCTATTTCATTAATCATCTTTCTGATGTACCCCCGGAGCCTTTTGGATAGTCACACAATCATTATGTATAAGTGTTTCTCTAGATCAGCATGGCCAAAGTTTTGGCTTCCTTAGGCCACACATAAAATACACTAACACTAAAAATACCGTAGCTGATGTGATGAGCTAAAAAAAAAAATCACAAAGTAATCTCATAATGTTTTAAGAATTCATGTTGGGCTTTATTCATAACTGTTCTAGGTCACAGGTTGGAGGTGCCTTCTTTAGATCATGTTGGTTGGATTCAGCATTATGAGTCAAACTGGAATAGCAGTACAAAAGGAAAGCGGTCAAACTAATCAAGGCTATCTTTGAAACATCTGAACTTGATTATAGGTGCTTCAGAAACAAGAGGAAAATGGAAAGATACATTTGCAACAGCAGTGGATGAATAGGAATTTTAATGGTAAAAAATATGTACTTGTGTATATCTAAGCATCCTCAACTGGCCTAATTATTTTTTTATTTTTTAAAATTTATTTTATTGTTTTTGGCAGAGAGAGACAGAGAGAGAAGGGGTGGGCCCAGAGAAGTCTCCATAGTTGTACGTCATTTGTCTTTGACATGGTTTCATTCCCCAGATCTGCACTGTGCCATGCAGGGTGAGAACCAGGAATGGGCCTCCCACATGGTCCTCACATGGGAAGTTTGCCCCAGTGGGAACCAAACTGGGTTAGGAAGTACACTCCAGTTCAGCACATGGGCATATACGGGCTGGGCTAAGGCTGGGACCAGGACTTGATCCTCACACCTTGGGGCTGCAATACATGCACTCAACCTGGTGAGCCATCCCGGGTTCCACCTGACCCCCTTTAAAAAAAAAATCTTTTAACTTTTTTTCTGTTTGTGACCTACATATACTCCTGTTCAATGGGACTGCTGGATATCATAAATAAATGTCACATTTTTCTAGTTTTATTTCCTCATGCATACTATTTGCCCTACCAATATAATGATATCCATCCACCCTTTCATTTAACATCATTTAGTAGAATTTTACCAATCTGTACTAATCGTAAGCTCTTTACTGCTGCAAATATACCCCCAAATATATCATAGTTCAACACACATTAATTGTTTGCTTAGGTGACAGTAGTTAGTAGGCAACCAACCCATTGGCTAGGTGGCCCTCTTTCACCCAGTCACCCTAACCCCACTCATCAGATGGTTGGAGGCTTTTCCACAAGTGGTTGCCAAGTCATCCTAAGGGGGCCTCTTTACTCCAATTAGGCAGAAGAAAGAGCATTAAGGAGCTGATGTTCTAATGGGCCAAGTCTAGAAGTGACACTTCTACTACTGTTTCCATTCAATTAGCTAGAACTCAGTCATATAACAAAATTGCAAGGATCCTGAAAATTTAGTTCAGATGTGAGCTTTGGAAGATGAGAATATTTGTTTTGGTAAGTAGTTAGTAATCTCTGCCAAACCTATGTTTAAAGTCCATCTCAGAATACTTTTAGAAAGCTTTTTCTAATTTTCCTTAGTTCTACTAAATTCCCTTGAATTAATCTAAGTCACCTATTTCATTTGACTTGAAAAAGTCAAGACTGTTTTGTTTTATACTTGGTTTGTCCTTCACATTCGAATGAATGTAAGTTCTTCTAAGAACAACTGAGTATTCATCATCTTTGTGGCTCTTATTAGTTCAGTGACTTTTCATTTTAATTATTTTTAATTTAGTAGAAAGAAAATTCTCAAAAATTAAAATAATTAAAATCACAATTGACAGCTTTATATAGTTATTTATGGAGATTTAGTTAGGAAATTATTTTAAGGCTTAGCATGAATTCTAATAAAGATATACTTTAGAAATGTATTCCAGGCATGAATAAGTGATAGCATATGTATTACAGATAAAAAAGAACAAAAGATGTCACTCATACTTCCAACATACTGGAAATAATATAATGAAGGCTCTTCTAAAGGACTGTGCTTCTTTCTTATAATGAGGATAAAACCATTCATGAGAACAAAAGGACAGTATTAGAATGAGTGGTAAATGTAATAGAGCTACTAAATAAGGAAGGAAGGGAGTCATTATTGAGAGATGAAAGAGGAAGAAACAAATTTAAACAATATGACTATATCCCATGATTGTTTTCACATTTTTACTTTAAGAAGGCAGATGAGTTATAGGACTCAGCTTGATCCTATTAAGAATTTAAAGCAAAACTGTGGGAATAAAATTTTGAAAAGATTCTTTAAAAAATTTAATGACAATATTGACCACAGTTGCAGGCTAATTAAGAACTCTCTTAATAATGATAAGAAAGCTGACTCATTCCCAATTCAGATTGATTATTCACCAAAACAGACAACATAACTGATGGACACACAACACTATTAAGATATATCAAAAAGTCTGTGAGGGAAACTTTGATATCTACAGTAAGATTGTCAATCAACGGGAAAATATAATTAGATTAAATCAATTCTCAATTTTTTTTTACACACCTCAAAAAAAGGTGTGTGGAATGATTAATTAATGGTGTAACTACAAATAAAAGGTTGGTTCAGTGACATTATCTACTCTGTTTAAAAATTAAAAGTCACCTACCTACAGCATTGGTCATGCTGATCCCATGTTTAAATCTTAAAAAATAGATGCAATACAGAAGCATGAAATGAAACACATACTATAATAATACTGTCTTTTATTTCAAATCCAGCCATTGTGTTGGAGGACTTATTGGATATGTTTACTGCATTGGAATTTAGTTGAATCTGTCATGCCTTAAAATTAGTACATTTTTGAAAGTTTCAGTTATAGCCTTTGGCTGTAGGATTTGTTGTTCAAGTTTAAGACTATAAAAGAGTGTAAGTTTTATGAATAAAATAATTATCTACATTGTCAAGTGTATTATTACCTAGGTTTGGATAAATTGCAGATCAGAATATGTCCCTGAAATGTTAAGAACTTTACACACTACTTCAACTGATTTATAAATAGTTTATCCAGGTCCCACAACAGTAGCATAAATGCTATGTTTTATTTGGTGTGAACACAAGATTTAAAAGACTATTTGGAATTAAAGGTCTGTATCATTATTTCTTTTTTTTTTAATTGTTAAATTTATTGGGGTGACATTGGTCAGCAATATAGTTTCCAGGTGTACAACTCTACCCAAGTATCATTATTTCTTACAAAAAAAAAAGTATATTTATAATTTCTAATAATAATTGAGATACTTATGTAGACTCTGTCTCCACCCAGAAAATATATTTGTTACTTGCCAAGAGAACAGTAAGTTTGCACATGAATCTAATATTTAACTTAATAATATTTGCAGGTAATAACTGAACTTTTTATTTTTATTTTTTTACAGAGACCAAATTTTTTCATCATCCTGAGGCCATTTGCCTAGTGATATGTGAAGCCCACTGATGTGACATTTATTACTTCTGGGAAAGGACTGACATGGACTAAAACAAAAAAACTCAATGGAATTTTTAAACATAGATCATACTTGGTATAAATGACAGTATCTATTGAAAATACTAAAATTGTTGTAAACAAAAGGATATGGAGCTCCATAATTTTAAAAGCTAGCAATCTCAGAAGGAAAGAAAAAAGATTACTCTTAAAGTACATCAGAAAGAAAATATATGCATTACATAAAAGCTAATTTTTCTGCCATAGTAAATGTTTAAAATAGTAGAATCAATCAAATGGAAAGATAGAGAGATTTTAAAGAGATGTGGTTAAAGCTTTAGATGTCTCCTTAGTCCCTTAGAAAGGAACTAATATCTTTTCCAGGGAAGATTGCAAAAGGTATATGTGGCAATAAGTTTAGCAGAGTCTGAGACAGATGGAACTTGTGCTCCACTTCCCATCCTATAGCAAAGAGATAGTAGCCTCTCTTAGAGTGATCCATGTCCAGACCAAATGCTCATTGCTCATACTAACAATGGGTAAGCATGGAGCCAAAAGGAATAGACCTAATGTCAGATTGGCAGGGTCCCTGGATTCCACCACTATCTAGGAATATCCATAAAAGTTCCCTAGTCCCGTTAGAGAGTATGGTTCTGCCTGAGGACAGTTAAACAGAACCAAAAATACATGGGTCACAAGGAAACATAGAGCTGGATACAAAAAGGCATGGGAGGATCACGGACATGAGCAGTAGGTGCCATCATGCAATGATGGAAATCAAGCAGAATAAGTTACTCTTGGTGGAGGCCAATACAGACAACAAAATAATGGTAGAAAAAATTTTCTCATAATGCCAAGGCAATAAATAAGCCATTCTACCTCCACTCATGAAACTTAGCTCACTTCAGAGAGAAGGAAAGAAAAGAGAGAAAACTATTGAGGGAAATTCATAATTGACTGAATAGTTATGTAAGTATGGTCATACATTGCTTAATGACAAGTACACATTCTAATAAATGCATCATTAGGTGATTTCATCATTATACAACATCATAGATTATATTCATACAAACCTAGACAGTATAGCCTACTATATACCTAAGGCTGTAAGGTACAGCCTATTGCTTCTAGACAGTATAGCCTGTTATATAGCATGTTACTGTACTGAATACTGTAGGCAATTATAACACAATGATAAGTATTTGTGTATCTAAACATACCTAAACATAGAAAACTTTTATACAATTGGCAGCATAGTAGGTTTGTTTATACCAGCATCACCATAAATACATGAGTAATGCATTTCACTACAACATTAGGATGGCTACAGGTCATTAGATGATAGGACACTTTTAGCTTCATAAAAATCTTATGGAATCATTATCATGTATGTAGTCCATTATTGACCATTATATTGAATGGCTCGTGAGTGTATCAAATCTAAAAACTGAACTGATTGCCTAAAAAGGTATAACAGTTAATGTCACACCAATAAACTTAATAAAAATAAAAAAAAATTTTAAACAAGAAGTATTGAACAAAATGAGGAATTTTAAAATAAATTGAGTTTAGTTGTGCAGATATAAAATCATTTAAACATAAACCTATTATGTGGCTAAAAACTTATGTCTACTATCTGGCTTTAATTATTTTAAAGCCTATTTAATTGTTTGTTTTTTGTTTTTTTATTGTTTTTGAGAGAGAGAGAGAGAGAGAGAGAGAGAGAGAGAGAGAGAGAGAGAGAGATACAGAGAGAGAGAGAGAGAACTGAACTGGGGGAACTCTCCAGTTCAGCACATGGGTCCTCACGGGCCAGGGCCGGGATTCAATCCTGGGTCCCCGGCACTGCAAAGTGAGCGCTTAACCTACTGAGCCATCCTGGCTTCCCCCTAATTATTTTAAAAGTGAAGATTTTAACATATTTAACTATATTTGCTGAACAAAAGAATAAAACACCAAATTAGAACTTTAACAAAGGCCATATTGTAATCAAAGTACTAGTGATATAAACTTTGGAAGATCAAACTCTACTAACCAACAGTTTATAAAGAAACAGAAGAAGGTATAATTAGGGAAAAGATACTGATCTACTTGGAATTCAAAACTGGAAGTTTTCTTATCTTGCCACATCCTCTTCAAGATATATTTGCCTTTTGAAATTCCTTATTGCAAAATCTTCTCCAGTAATAAATGTTTCTGATCTGTTCAATAAAGGAAAACCATACCCCTAGTTGTCCTATGATGGATGAATTAAGCCTTAATTGACTATAAAACACCCCTTAGTACTTATTCAGGTTTTCCCTAAATTACTAAATATATCATTTTAATATCTTTGCTTTGCTCTTGTATAAATAATAGTATAGATATAAATCACCGTTTAAGATGCTATAAGAAATATTTAATAAACAATAAAAATAAAATATTTCTGATTATTAGTACTTTGAGCTAATTGAAAAGCAATCTAATCTGTTTTCTCTCCCATAATTAATTTAGGTATAAATAATGCTAAGATATTTATAATAAGTATATGAATATGAAGTAGTTCATTTTTATTGGTTATCAATTTTATCACAGGTAGAAACTACTAGTGAGGAGCAGTAGAAAAATCCTTGGGTGATGGTAGTAGATTACTGGGTAACCTTGGGCACACAACTTTTCTGGAACTTTGTTTATAAAATAAGAATCTAAACAATATTGCTAAAGCATCTTTTTGTTTTGTTCCATTATATAGATTCTTCCATATTCTGAAACAGTTGATGCTTGTGTTGATTTTTTGAAGGATGAATTAAGAAGAACAACAAAAAAATGTGGAGAAGTTTATATGAAATAGAAAAAACAAAATGGCAGATGCAAAGACTTGACAAGAAAGTTCAGGGAGTACACCGGGTTCTGCAAACAGTTCAGTATGATTTGGCTATTAAGCGAATCAAGTGAGAGTCCTGGAAAAGAAGAAAATTCACATCAAACAGAATTGTTGTTGGTGTTCTGAGAAGAAACTGAGATTTAGAGGTTACGACACTTGAGCTTCAGACCAATGTGCAGTTCAGAAGCATTGTGGAGTTGAGCAAGTAAATTAATGCCCAGTGTCTTTTAATATATAAAAAGGGGGAGATATAGAGTTCATAAATTTTATAGTTTATTATTTTAGAATTCTTTTGTTTTTAAGATTTATTTTTATTGTTTTTTGACAGAGAGAGAGACAGACAGAGAGAGACAGAGAGAAGGGGGAGGGCCCAGAGCAGTCTCCATAGTTGACAACATTAGTTTTCCATATAGTTTTACTCCACAGGTGGGCATTGGGCTGCTCAGGGCAGGAACTGAGCTGGGAGCCTCCTACATTGGCCCTGGCAAGAACTGAACTGGGGGCACACCCCAGTTCAGCATGTGGGTCCGCATGGGCCGGGGCCAGGATTCGATCCTCAGTCCCTGGGGCTTCAAAGCGAGCGCTTAACCTGCTGAGCCATCCCAGCTTCCTTAGAATTCTTTCACTCATGTTTTGGTGTTTTTTTTCTTCTCTAAATTTTTGTGATTATACAACCTTATCAGATAAAAATAGTCCTCATGTTATCTAGCTACTTGCATTTTTAACACATTAAGCGCCATGTCAGTCACCAGTGACTGACACTAAACTTTCATTCGGACTGCGTTAGTCACTGGTGACCAACAGTATACTTTTCATGCAGGCCATGGTATTATATGATAACTGACAATATAAAATTTAAAAAATTACATTCTATTAATAAATTTTAAATAAATAAGATGTCCTGCTTGTCTTTCCATTTTAAAAGGGTTATTCCTTTTTTTGTTTTCCTTTGCTATAATTTCTTCCCATTTAGGAGGCATTTTCACATTCATGGGTAAGAAAAATCTTTTTCCGCACTGGAACAAGAATCACATACAACTTACTGAATATAAAGCATTTCTAACATAATACATTGTACAAATTGCGGTAAATAATAAATATTCACACAGTAAATATATTCTATATATAAACATTCAGCCTTATTGCAACCTGAACAGATCTCTGGTCACCAGCATTTCGGTGAAATCTGATATAATGGGCCAAGCGGTAAGCAAGACAAAATAGCCTGGGTGCTTAATGTGTTAAAGCTTATTTTCATGTTTATTAGAAATAAAAAAATAATTAATCTTTAAGAGATAAAAACAAATAAAATTTCAAAAATACTTCTTAATTTTCTTCATTAAAAAATGAAAGACTTCATTTGTTTTCACTAAATAATACACTTAACAGTAAAAATACTTTTCAATAATTTTAAAAATTTCGCTTTAACATTTTCTGATGCAGCAATATGCTCCTTTACCTCAAAGGGACAAATAAGTACGTTTTAAGTAGATTCTTACCTATAAGTACTTGCTATGGAAAAGATTAAAAAAACTTAGAAATGTCTCTTTATAAAAAAATAAAACTTTAACTCATTTCTAAGTTCAAAAACTTTTCTATGGTCTTTGTAATAAGCTATTTAGCTTATTAAAATTTGAGTGCTACAAAATATTTTCCTGATCACACTTAATAACATTCCAAAATTTTATAAATATTTCACTACTTAGAGGTCTTGTTTTATAAAATTAGCCATGTTGATGTATTCCCATACTTGCTGCAAAATTATACATATATCATTTGTGACAATCCAAGTGATAAAATGAGTTCCAATTTATATATTAAAAAAAGAAAAGAAGGGGCAGGAGGTGAGCAAAAATGGCAAAGTGAATTAAGAGGTACAAACTTCCAATTATAATAAATAAAACACGGGATATAATGTGCAGCATAGGGAACACTGACAGAGAGCTTTAATTAGATTATTTGAACCAAATTGATGACAAATGCAGGAAAGCAAAATCTCAACAATTAAGAAAATGCTCCAGAGAATGGCAGTTTTGCAGTTTATTTTATACATTATAGTAGATTGGTCTCCAAACTACGGCCCGCAGGCTGCATCCAGCCCATGAGGCCCTCTCATCCTGCCCGTGGAGACCTTTTTATCTGAATAAAATAATATTAAATAAATAATTAAAAACAACATCTATGTTTTGATTCCTTTTTATTTGGACCTCGAGTGTGTAGTCGGCCCCCAAACTGCTGTTTGATAGTTAATACGGCCCGCGGGCTGAAAAGTTCGGAGACCCCTGGGCCCACTCGAAGAAGAAATAAGGAGCGTTTCATGAAATCCATTGGTGGTAGATTAAGGGAGTGGGAGAAAGTACAGCGGAGAAATCACTGGGATTGCATAAAAAGTAAATTGGAGAGACACTTCTACATTGGTGGGCACAGGATAGTTAATGATTAACATTTACAATACATGGAGGTGGTATTTGGGGAACAAAATAACAATGAGGGGTTCTGTAGTCTAGTGCTCTGGTATAGTGGGTTGTGCCCTGAGGGGGTCTCACAAAAGGGATTACTCTGACATTGCAAGGGTTTGTTATTTTAGAGGCAAAAAGATAACAGGCTAATTTAAGGTACAGATTGACCTTTGTCAAGGAAGCTTCAGGCCAAGGATGGGACTACCTGCCATGATCCCTTTTAGTTAGGAATTTTTATGATCAGACCATCCTACATGGTTAATTTCAGCCTCTGACTTTGTCGGGCCTAGCATGCTGGCCTCCCCTGAGTTTGTCAGGTTTCGTATGTGCTCCCTTTCTTGTCCACATACTCAATCATATCATAACTTTGCACGGTAACTGATGGGTACTAGACTTATGGTGGTGATCACTTCGTAAAGGTATGTAAATTTTGAATCACTAAGTTGTAGACCCAAAGTTAATATAGTATTATATGTCTACTGTACTTTAATAAAAAAGAAGAGAATGACTTTTAAATGAATCTTGTCAAAATGAAAGAGTAAGTAGAAACTGAAGTTCTACAGTTTTCATTCTATATCCCAATGTACAACTTTGGAGCCCATTTCTTTATCTGTTTAATTTAGGAGGAAAATCTATAGAAACAGGTTTTTAACTACTAATCACACTGGTATTATAGCAAGTTCTCTAATTATTAAATTATTTATAATGTAACGTTAAGAGCATAACGTTTGTTTGAAAATATTAAATTATAAAAAAAACCATTCCAATATTTTTTCCTCTGGAAATTTATGAAAATCCTTTTATGTGAAATATAATTTGAAGTTTTATTTTTTAGGCTAAAGTTAATTAGCATCAGTTGCTTAGAGGATGTTTTGGGGGAGAGAATGAAACAGGAAAGGCCACCCACAGAGAACAATAATCAGAAGTTCCTGTATGAAGATTTTAGCACTGGGAGTTTTACAAAGACCAGGCACTACTGCAGTGATTATTGATTGCCTGTTAAAGAAGGAAGGGTGGGGGTGAGACAGAGAGAGCAGGGGTCTTGACTCTTGAGAGAATTCAAGGGCTTGAACATCTGATTAAAAAGCGCAATTAAAAGACCCAGTAAGAAAAGTAAATTTGTGCAGATGGCTGTGAAAGGAAAATGATTGTCATTGCTGTCATGGGTCATAAATTCACTTTTTTTTCCTCACAAGAGATGTAAGTTATGCTTTAAACGTTATAGACCAAAAGTACCAATGAAATCACAGTTAGTGTTGGGTTAACACTGTCTTTTTTAAGATGTTACTGGGAGCTTTCTCTCATAGGATGGCTTTTATGACATAAAGAAAATCTATTCCAATGATAAAAAAGATTTTCATGACAGAGATCCTGGAGTGATTGTTTATGAATTGATCTATCTATTATTTTTTTTTTCTTTCTTTCATGTTACGTTCAGCTTTATTGAATCTTGTAGTTTTTCAGACACTGACAGGAATAAAATTAGAAAGAAATATGCTTTATGTACTTTTTTTTAATAAGAGAAAAAAAAGATGAGAAGAAATACTAGAACAGAACCCATATATGAATGTGATGTTGTAATTTTAGTTTCTAGGCCTTTATGTGTTTCTCTGAAATGATCATTATTTTTTTCCTTAAGCTCTCTTTACTCTCTTCCACCTTTCTTTTCTTAGTCATCGAGATGCGTGTTTCTTCTCTTGTTGAAACAAAACCCTTATCCTTCTATTTTTCCAGGGGAATGTCACAGGTGAGACATTGTTATTTTTATTTGAGATCGAGCAATATAATCTTCCTGAACTTCAAGTTTATTTTTTATGTAAAATGGGAGTAAATAATATATTCTTTTAAATTTAAATCCTTGAGACTAGATAGCTTATCTCTTTCTACTTGTTTTACCATGATCAGGTCCAGCTGCCTGCTACCTCATGAGCCAATAATTGAGAGACAAGGTTGGAGGAAAGAAAAGCAGGTTTATTCAAAATGCCAGTATTTTGTAGAAGGGCAGACTTCTGTGTCCAAAATCCATCTCCTCTTTCTTAGGATTGCCAAATAGACACTCCAGGTGAAGCAAAACAAAGGGAAGGGGAGTTAGTCAGGCGAATGGTCTGGAACATCTCCTGTGATCTGGATTGTTTCATGGTGGTTATTTCAGATCTGGTCTTAGGGATGATTCATGTGTCATCAACAGAAAATCTCAGTCCAGAATTGCATCCTAGTTGCCAGTGTCTGGATAGCTGGAAGTTAGTGTTCTGCTGATTAACTAGGTGAATATGGTATGTGTATGGCCTTAGGAAAAACAGGGCTATTGAAGCTGGTAGAAGGGAAGAGAAGCAAAGCAAAGAAAAAAAGTTTTTAAAAGTTCTAAGCTAAATTACATTGTTGAATCAAACAAAATTTAGTGTTAAATCCTGAAAATACAATACAGTGTCACCCTTACACTTGCAGGATATATCATGATACCTCACACATAATAATCACTTAAATACTGTCCTGTATTTTTTTATTTATTTGTTTGTTTGTTTGTTTGTTTGTTTATTTTATTTTTAGTAACAGACTGATAGTTGTTTCCCCAACTGGTCATTATTTCTTAAGCTAACATATGTGAAATAACTTCATCAAATAAGGTGATTTACAAATATATATTTTAAATGAAGTCACAAAGAAATTTAATTGTTTCCATGTTGTATAAATCACACTGAGACACAAGAAAGGCTCAAGACAAATTTGTATAATAATCATTGGGATAGGAATGACTCTTATTATGAACCAGGTACTGTGCCTATTATGTATTTACTATAACTCATTTATTTCTTGCCATAGTCTTTTCACCTAACAGAATTTTAATTTCAATTATCAGATATATACAACCTTTTCAGAATGTCTAAATACAAAATATATAATAGCAAGACATTTTTAGTTATTTTTTAATGCAGAATTCAGTGAAGCTGGAAAAAGAGTTGATGTCTAAATCTACACTTGTAAAAGGGATTCTAATCAGGAAATGGCAGGATAGTCAGCTCTTGCCTCACAGTCATGAGGTCTGGGGTTCTATTCCTTGCCATGGCCTGTGCAACTCCATATGCTGAACTGCAGTGCAACTGGTAACTGCCAGGTTGGCTTGGTGGTGAAAGTGCTCACCTTCCATGTGGGAGGCCCCTTGGTTCAGCTTCCACTCCACGTGGCCCCACATCTACCTGTGTGGAATGAAACCATGTCACAACTACTGATATACAGCTATGGAGACTGCTCTAGACCCTCCTCCCTTCTCTCTTTCTCTCTCACTTTCTCTCAAACAATAAAAATCAATCTTTAGGGGAAATCAGGATGGCTTAGCAGGTTGAGCACTCCCTTTGCAGCGCTGGGGACCAAGGATTGAATCCTGGCCTCAGCCCAGGCAGACTCATATCTTGAACTGGGGTGTTCTTCCCATGTGGGGGGCCCCCAGTTTGGTTCTTGCTTACCCTCGTTGTTCAGTCCCTGGCTGTGGGGGGCCCCAAGCTCAGTTCCCACCCTGAATATCCCCCATCTACATGTGTGGAACAAAACCATGTCAAAAACTGATGAGGTACAACTGTGGAGACTACTCTGGGCCTCCCCCTTTCTCCTGTCTCTCTCTGTCTGTCTTTCTCTGTCTCTGTCTCTGTCTCTGTCAAAAAATAAAAAAGAAACAATAAAGTAAATCTTAAAAAAATAAAAAGTCTTTTAAAAAAAGGATTTTGAGTTTCCATGTCATTCCCAGATCTGTTCCAACAGAGAACTGATGTTAACTCTTACTGTAGGTAAAGGGTGTAGACTAGTGTAGACCCAGAACTGTATTGTTCTTGTTCCATGCTGAGGTGTCCACTATTTGCTTCTGGATTTCTGTTTTCCTCAGTTAATTTTCTTGATTAACTTGAGGAGTTTCCATAAAAACTTTTTTCTCTAACCTCAGTGTTTACTGCCAGTGTTTCTCATAAAATGAGAATGACCACAACAAAACCATCATTCAAGTATTTTTATCAGTGGGAGTCCTTTCTTGTTTGGATCCTGAATTAGAAATGGCTTCCCTATGGAATAGAGTCATTGATGACACAATAAATTCTGTGCTATACCATTAAGTAGAGCCTTGTCCTCAAATCATTTGGGGCAAATTGTCAGTAGAATCATGTTATAATAACTGCTGAAGGCCAATTTCTGTTGGCTGCCAAAGCCATGCAATCTTATGTCCTGTGAATGAATTGTTCTGAAATAGGCCTTTCTGGAAATATCTTTCCCTCTTCCCTACCTTTCATACCACACATATGCACTTGCCACTTATTCTCCTGCTAGTCTTGCATCAGGATCTTTAGATTCTTAAATTTTATATACTCTTGGCAATATTAATTTAGCACTTAATTATATTTTGTACCATAATCTTTGGTTTCTGATATCCTAGAACATACTCAACCTGTTTCATAAAGAAAATACTTATCTAAAGAGTGTTAGGTATTAAAACTCTAAGAGAAGAGGTCCCTTGGGAAATCATTGACCATGTGTTTCTTTGTATTTGGCAAAATAAGTTTCCTTTGAAATATTGTTATGAATAAGTCATCTTCTAGGCTCCAGGCCAGCTGGAATAGTTCTATTATCTGAAATGCCCTAGTGTAATACAAGGCCAGCAAAGAGCAGGTAGGGCTTTCAGCGGCAGTACCCCGAATAGCTTTCAGCATTACAGATTTCCACCTTGGTCCAAGTAGAGCTGGCCTCCTGCCAAAGGAAAACAGAGACTTCATGGATTAGGGGAGCAGCCCTGGCCCGGGATACCTAATATCTGATATTGTCTTAGCTAAGACAATATCATGAGCTCAAAATGTGCTTTTGTCATTGACTATGCTACAGTCTCTCTTTTTCTTTGTAGCTATAATATCTACCACATACAGGAATGCCAATGATAAATGACAATATAAAAAAATGACTAAGCAATTGAGTATATTAAACATTCATCTCCCAGAACCCCTAAGTTAATTATTTGTCAGGTCATTCTTGTTAGATTTACTCTCCCTTATAGTATATTTTCATCACCTAGATATATTACTTCCTATTTGTCAAAATCAAAATCAGTGTAGAAACAGTAGCAATTAGTTCCCAAAAATAACATCCTTATTCTTTTCTTAAAAAAACCCCAAAACCAAAAAAATACTACTTATCCTCTCAAACTAATATATTGTTCACCCATTAATATATCTATTTATACATCTATTTACTCACTTGTTCATTCACCCACTTATTTAATGGAAAGGTTTTTAGCACCAGATTCATTTCCAAGCACTCTTCTGGGCACAAGGGATATGGAGGGGAACAAGCCAGAGCTCCTTTCTGAAGGAGGGATCACAGTCTTGCAGCTTAATCAGATTAAAAAAAAATCAAACAATATAATAGATCAGACTATGATAGGATTGTGCCCAAATTATTTTAATATAGCATAAGAGTATGTGATTAAATAAACAAAGTCAGGGAATATTTTTCTGAGGAAGTAACACTTGAATTACTTCTTGAAGGATAAAAGGAATAACCTAAGTGGCTAGAATGAAGCAAGAGTACTCTACGCATACACAATATTTTATAAGTATAAAAGGACCATGACATTCTGGGGCTACAAGTGAATAATGAGGTGGTGGTGGAGGATTTGTAGACTATAGAACCAACTCATTTAAGAAACTTCTATCTGATTCTGAACTCGAGCTTCTCCCATTGAATTATTTTAAGAAGGAAAGTCATAATCAGGTTTGTGGTTTTAGTAAGATCTGGCTTGGGGAACTGATTAGAAAAGTTGAGACAATAGACAGGGAAATAAGATAGGATTTTGCATTAATGACCCCCCCCCCCCCCCCGTGCTTTTTTGTTTGTTTGTTTTACCTAATTAAGTCCTCTTTTTCTTACTGATCTATTTACTGTCACCTAATCATAAGTGGTCCCACTTTCTACCCATCCACCTGAAATATTTTAAATAAATTCTATTAAAATATTTATTAAAGGTAACATGGGAACAGCTTTAGGAGGAACTAGAGGAATACAAGATAAAAATTGCCACTTTCTGTTCTTAAGAAGTTTTTTGTTAGATTGGAAGTATTCAGGACCCAAATATTTTTAATGTAGGCAGGATGGAAAAAGAATGTTCACGAGGGAGATTGAGAAGTATAGAAGATAATATCTACTGAGACAGTGAGTGCTTATGAAAGGTTACAAAAAGAAATTAGTAGAATTTTAATAGGCAAAACTCAGAAGGGGAAAGGAAAGTTTTCTGAAGAGGAGATGTTATACAGATCTGACATACCATGTAACATATTTTTTTCCTTCTTTCAGGAACAGAGAGTATTCATGTGACCATACTTATTAAGAGTCTAAATAAGCTGTCTGTGTTCTTTTGTGTGTTATTTGTGTATTGTAGAGTGACAAAATGAATAAAATATGCTAAGGCCCTTGCTTTAACTCATTCAAGCAGTACTCATTTTGCTCCTTCTATGTCCCAGATCCTGTTCAAAGTCCTAGAAATACGGTGAAAAGGAAAGCCAAATGCATGTGTTAAACATCTGACAGTCTGGAGAAGTCATACTAAACTTGTGAGAGTGTTTAAATAGATTAGATTCTTTCTGGAAGTGTTAAGTTCTATAAATACAATACAACTGAGTTATGGAATAGAAAGTCTCAGAGGGGTTGAGGCTTGGGAAGGCTATTCAAATAGGTGATTGTGTGAGATTTCTGAATAATTTTTTTCTACTTTTCAAATGAGGTATAAATATACACCAAAAATGTTTGTAAACTGCTAATCTTAAAAACATCATTCCCTCATTTTGTGGGTATATTTTTGTGTGCTTACCACATGGATCAAGATATAGATCAGGTCCAGCACCTCAGAATTTTTGCTTTGGTTTCTTCCTACGATAATACTATTATGGGACTGCATGTTAAATAGTTCATATTTGAAATAAGACCTGAATGATGATATCAGCTCTGTGAAAATCTGCAAGTAGAGTATTTAGATAAAGGGAGCAGCAAGTGCAGACTCTGAGGCAAAAAAAAGCTTCCTAATTTATGACACAAACTTAATGTTAATATGGTGAAATATAGAAAAATGGTAGAAAGTTAGGTCAGAGTTTGCAGCAGGCAGATTATAAAAGGTTTTGTTAGTTACACACAATAATCTGGACTTTTGTACTTCCATTGTGGAACCTGTTGAAGAAATATGAACAATGTCAGATGTCACTGAGTTTTGTAAGTATTCATTTCAAAAAGAGTTTCTTCAGAAAGTAGGTGGAGACTGTACTATGACAATAGGCATGGAAGCTGGGACCCTCAATAATGAGATTGTACTCAGGAAAATAAATGATGGAGTCTTGAGTTACAGTAGGAGTTGTGAAAATGGTAAGAATTTATAGGGTTTGTTAGATTCAATCAAAATAAAAAAAATAGTCACACAACAGATTAATTGGATATGGCTTATTTATAAAAAGAATAAATTGGAGATGATTCCTAGGATTAAGAAACTGAGTAACTAAGGAAAATATTAAGATAGAGAATATGCGGGGGCAAATAACCTGCACAAGAGTTAGGGATGTGTGTAAACATATGCTTCTATTCTGGCTACTTACATTTCAGATGTCTTTTTTATATAAATAAATAAGACACATACATTTTCATTTCAATGGAGAAGTTTAGGCAGATTTGAATTTGATTTGAAAATTTTATGTTGGATAAAATAATCCAAATTATGAGACAAAATGGAATTACCCAGAGAGAGAGAGAGAGAGAGCAAGCAAGCAGAAAAACAAAGAGAACTGAAATCTAAAGTTTGAGGCATAGTAGCAGAAAAGCACAAGTAGCAATGGAGATTCAGAGTAGACAAAGAGACAGGAGAAAAATAAAAGAATGAAGCAGAACAAAATCCAAGTAAAACAAATTTTTTCAGACCTGATGTCACAGAGGGACTTTGATATGGCAAAAGGTTGAGATTTGTCCATAAGATTTAGCAAGATGGAGAACTTTGGGGGAACAAAGAGGTTCTATTTCTTCATAGCCCAAAATTCCTTGATCCATTGGTTTAGTCATTATTCAGGAACAATTTACACATGACCCATGGCTTTGTTTTTAAGGGAATACTTACAAACTTTAGGTTTTCTTGGTTTCTGAACCATAGTCAGTATCAGCAAGGCATATCCTCAACCAGAAAAAACAAACCAGAAAAAAGAAAAGAAGACAATGTCAAGGTGACCTTGAGTAATACATCTTTGACTTCAGCATTTCAAAAATCCCATTACCTTTAGTCTGCTAATGTTTCTGATTTAATACCCTTTTATATATTTGGTTCTAAATTTGGGCGGAAAAACATAATCACAAATTTATTTTCCCATAACAGGTCATCTCTTACTACATCATAGCTGACTGCTCTCTATACTGAAGAAACAGATCTACCTCTTCTTTTCACCAAATGTGGTTAAGATATAGTCATATAGTTCAACAAAGTTATTTTTATTGACTTTATATTTTTTAGAGCAGTTTAAGGTTTACAGCAATATTGAAGAGAAGGTACAGCAATTTCCTATATATCCTCTGCCTCCACACCTACATAGCCTCTACCTAGTTCAACAAAACTGTAACAAAGATGGTGATATAACACAAGAGATAAAAAAATAAATACAGGGACAAAATGTATGCCTGACATTTCTCCTTTTTGAAACAGAATATTTGCTGAGATCAAATACACACACACACACTTTTTTTCTTCCCCCCAAATAGAAGAGCAGCTCCCCTCCGAAGTAAATAAATTCTCTTTCACTTGAGAGGCAAAAATCGTATGAGAGGACATTCACTGCAGGCATGGTAACTTGGAAATGTGGATTGATTCTCCCACTATGAACAAATAGAAAACCACATCAAAATACATTCTCTAAAATCTACTTGAAGGTATCAAAAAACAAACAAGGTACTGAAAAAAAATGATGAATCCAAGGTATTGAATAAGAAAAAAGAGAAAATTGTATTTGAAAACTACCAAAAGGCAAGTGAGAAATTGAAAAGCTGAACAGAAGTGTTGATAATTTCAAGTGGCTAGATATAACACAATCAGAGTCCAGAGCTTTCCAAGGAAGCAATGCCTATAAACACACATATTAAGGGCTACACTCTAGGAATAAGTGAGAACTAGTAATGATCTGGCTCCCACAAGGTAATGAAGTCCAATTCAAATTATCTTGTTTTAAATTAGATTAAATTCACGAGAGGTTATTAGTTTCCTTAAGACATACTAATGAATTCCTTTGGAAGAAGAGAAGACATACTACTAGGCTTAATTATTTGCAATTTATGTTACAAAACCAAAAATAATCAAGAACATAGAAAAAGTTATTTTGGTTAAAAAAAGGAAAGATATGGATAATAGAGCTGGATATACA
Source organism: Craseonycteris thonglongyai (assembly GCA_004027555.1). NCBI lineage: Eukaryota > Metazoa > Chordata > Mammalia > Chiroptera > Craseonycteridae > Craseonycteris > Craseonycteris thonglongyai. The sequence goes on along the minus strand of PVKE010025720.1, from coordinate 1,664 downwards.
GAAAATTCAGGTAATGGAGATATATAATAACTTCAAAGTAATCTCCTAAATATATTTCAGATAATAAATTTATATTTAATAAAAATATCTTGAATATTTTAAAGAAATAGATATAATTGAACTTCTGGGGAAAGGTAGTATTTGAGAAAATGGAAATCTAGGCATTGGAAAACACAGAAACTGAAATTCAGTTACTATGATGGATAAGTTTTACAACAGATAACAAACACCTGAAAGAAGTAGAGTAAATAAAAATACTGGAAAAAGCACAAAACAACATGAGCTACCATATGTAAGTAGAGTCTAACAAAACAAAACAAAAAAATAATAAAATAGAAGATATATGTATAAAGACATGACTGTAATTTTCTATATCATTAGAGAGTGATGAAAACAATAATTCAAGAATCACTGTGAGCTCAGGAAGGATAAATGCACAGAAAACTGTACTTGACATAGCAGCCTAGTAAAGCTATACATAGGAGAAAAAGAGTAAAATCTTAAAGAAAGCAGGCAAGGAAAAAGATAAAGTTAAAAAAGAAACAACTAGAAAACAAGTGCTTGAACAGAAAAAAAAAAAAATCCAAGACAGAGGAGAATTATATCAGTTATCTACTACTGGTATATAACAAATTATCCCAAATGTAGTTGTTTAAAACAACATTTATTACTTGTATTTCATAGATTCTGTGGGTCAATAATCTGGAGACAGCCCAGCGGGGTGGATCTGGCTCAAGGTCTCTAAAGAGATTACACTAAGCCAGGGGTTCCCAACCTTTTTATACCCTAGGGCGCATTCTAAAATATCGGTAGGGCGGCGAGCACCAGCTATTTCTAAGGATATTTATTATTGAACATGAATAAAAAATAATAAACAAAAATAATTTTAAAATAATAAATTTATTGTACAAATTATATACACACAAAGAAACATATACACAAAACGTAATACAAAGTAAATAAAAAACACACGTATAATAAAATCATTTAAAAAAACATAAAAGAAAACATAAAAAATACCAATCTGTCAGTGTGATCTTTGGCATTGCATTTCATTGGCCAGTGCCTCGTAATTAGGAGAGTATGACGACAACCCTGTTAGCAAACAATTATTAAAATGCTCATCGGTAAGTCGAGATCTATATCGTGATTTTATTAAATTCATGTTTGAAAACAAAGATTCGCATAAATAGGTTGACCTGAAAAACGATTTGATTTTATATGCCGCTTTTTTTTAAAAATGGGAATCTTTCTTTGTCGACTATGTTCCATAAGTCCTCTGATATTAAGGATTTTAGCAAAATATCATTCTTAAGGTTCAAAATTTCTAACTTTAGTTCTTCTGCTTTCCCCTGAACAAGGTCTGCAATACATGCGGCTAGTTCTATTACATTTATTTGGCAAGTAAAAGGATTGATACAAAAGGAGACAATTGGCTCGATATTTGTAAACTGCAGAAATCGCTCTTCAAACTGTTTTTGAAGCACTTGCAGGGTCTCAATAAATAATGACACGTTTAATTCATTGTTACCTAGCATTTTCCTCATATATCGGAAGTGCACGAGAGACTTGATATGCAGATGTGATATCAACAAAGTCAATTTTGCTTTCAATGCATTTACAGAGCTTATCATTTCAGCGATATTTTTGTCTTTTCCCTGCAA
>PVKE010025719.1:0-22815 GCA_004027555.1 Craseonycteris thonglongyai | reverse complement strand
TCTTGATTAATGCAGACCTGAATTCTGTTTCACTTAGATTTGATTCCAAGTGTGCAAGGTCCTTTACTAAAGACTGCCCCTGATCTTCTGGAGGGGCTTTGGATTCTGAGGTGTGCATTGTGTTTGATGTGGTTCTTTTTGCTTTAGGCATGAGTCTGTTTTCCCTCTGGGGGTTTGCCTATCAGATGGGCTTCTCTTTTTCTTTTGGACTCTGTTGTGGGAGAAGGAGATTTTGGGAGAGGGTTGGGGGAAGCAGACAGCTTCTGTGTCCTGGGGCACTTCAGGTTGCTGTCTTAGCTGTTAGATAGCAGGGTAGTAAAGGTGTGGCCAGGGGTGGGGGCATGTAAGTAGGACCTAGGACGGGCCTGAGACACAATAGCAGAATCCTCTTTCAGCAGGGGGGCTGGTGGTTCAGTGCGGGCGGGGCGCAGGAGCTCTGGTCTTTCCTCCTCCTGGCTGTCCTTCCTTCAATTGTATCTGTAAGGCACGCCCGCAGGGCAGCACTTGGATGGGCTGGGGCTTGGCAGAGGCCCTGGTCGGCCACGCAGTCTCGCGCACAGGCAATGACACCACGGAGATCCGGCAGGCAGCCCAGTTGCGTGCGTGGTCTGCCACGCCCCAGAGGCCTGGTGGGCGGCGTGCCAAAAGCCCCGCTGCACGCTCGGGAGCAGGCAGCAGCGCTGCCGCGGCCTGGTGGGCAGGGCGCCGAAAGCCGGTCCCGGGTACAGGCAGCGGTGCTGCGGCGGCCTGGTGAGCAGGGTGTCAAAAGCCCTGTAGCGCACCGGGGAGCAGGCAGCGGCACTGCGGGGTGGCCCGGTGGGCGGGGCACCGAAATCCCGGTGCGCGCACGCAGTGATGCGCAGCGGCCCAGTTGGCAGGGCGCCGAGAGCCCAGCCGCGCACTTCCGCGCAGGCAGAGTCGCCGCAGCGGCCTGATGAGCGGGGCACCAAAAGCCCAATTGTGCGCTGGCAAGCAAGCAGCGGTGCCGCTGCGGCCCGGTGTGTGGGGCGCCGAAAGCCCTGCGCGCACAGGCCGCAGCTTGGGCGGCAGCCGGTCTATGCTCCCGGCTCTGTTGAGACCGCCGGATTCACTCCAAGCACGTCCAATGCAGCTATGCCCACTCAAGCCCCAGCCTCACTCCAAGAGCCCTGTCCTCAGAAGGCGTTCCTTCACAGTCAATCTCCTCCGTAAATCAGGGGTGCTGAGCCGTTGCGGGCTGGTGCCCTGCTCTCACCCCGCCCGCCGGGAAGTGCCGCCGCCCTGCTCCACAGTCCCTATTCCACTTTAGGGTCTGTGATCTGATTAGGGCACTGTGTGCTGTCCCTTGAGTTCAGATGTTAAGTTGTCCACAGTCTTGTGGGGCTTCCACGCTCCCTAGGTCTCGGCTTCCAGCCTGCCCTCGATCCAGCTCCACTTTGACCGTAGTCCCCCAATCCCCCTTTGTTTTTGCCAGTCCCGGGCCGCGCTCCGAGTCTCTGTCCCCGAACCGCTGCTTCCCTTTTCCTCTCCCGCTCTCCCCTTTTTTCTCTAACCTTTGGGTGTTGTTCTGCGTTGTGTGGTTCTCTTAGTTGAGGTTTCTTCTCAGGGTTTCCCCTGTGGATTCCCCTCTGTTCACAAGGCTCTACCCAGGCAGTTATCGGCGTTCTCCTCTCACGCCGCCATCTTGGATCTTCTCCTGCATCTTTTTCATAGATTCGATTTCTTTCTGAGATCATTTAGCTCTTTCCGTGTACTCTGCCAGGTTTCTTTGATCTCTTTGAGTGTTTTTATAATTGCAGCTTTGAATTCTTTGTCATTTAGCTCATATAATTCTATATCTTCAAGTTCCTTTTCTGGAGATATTTTCTTTCTTTCTGAGCTCCTTTGTTGAAAGGGGTATTCATCGGCATTGGAGTATTTTGTTTCCTGGACATTTCCTCTGGTAGATGTGAAGGTATCTTTCTTTTACTTCCTAGCTGGTGTTAGTGTTTTATAATATTTTCTCTTATTTATTTTGTTTTCTCACAGTGGGAAACTTCCTAGGACAGGGGTGGCGAACCTATGGCATGCATGCCCCAAGTGGCACACGGAGCAATTATTTCGGCAACCGGAATTATTGTTTTTTGTTATAAAAACATCCTATGCCTCTTATAGACATAAAAATAATCGATACCTCTATCTCACTCGATGGGTTGGCACGCGAGTCGAGCGAGTATACTCTTATTTCATAAACTTTGGCACTCAATCGCCAAAAGGTTTGCCACCCCTGTCCTAGGAGATGAGCTTCTCTTTGACTCATTTGCCCTGGTCTCTGTATGCTTTCTATTTTGGGGGGTATGATGGGCAATGGTATTGTATCCCTCCGAGATCCCACTGCTGTCAAAAACTGCCACACCTAGATCCCTCTGCTGGCTTCAGTGGGAAAGGTTGGCGCGGGGCTTGTTGGGAAAGGTTGGCGTGGGGCTTTTTGGGAAAGGCGCAGGTCTGTTTCCATCACAGGGTAATGGCGGCTTCCCTCTGCTGGCTTCAGTGGGAAGAGTGGGGGCAAGGTTTGTTGGGAAATGCGTAGGGCTGATTGCATTATAGGGTAATGGTGGCTTCCCTCTGCTGGCTTCAGAGGAAAGAGTGGGGGCGGGGTTTGTTGGGAAAGGAGCAGGTCTGATTGTGTCACAGGGTAATGGTGGCTTCCCGGCAGCAGCTCACTGAAGGTCCCCCATGGGCGAGTCCTGCAGGGAGAGCCCTGGGAAACATCAAGGGGAAGCAGCCAGGCTCCATGTCCAAGGCCACGCAGTGCTCCGGTTGGGGCCCCACCTCACTGAAGGCCATTCTGCGCCTCAGCCACCAGCACACTCCTGGGGTCGGTGCTCCAGCCACCGGAACACCCGCCTCCAGTTGCCGGCCTCATGCTCCGTGGGCGCCCAGCTCCAGCTGCCCGACTCAAACGCCGGCAGCCGGATCTTCACTCCGGTCACCCGCACAGATCTCTGGCTGCTGCTGGTGCCTGGCTTCAACCTCCTGCCCCGTGCTCTGGCCACCCACCCCGCGCCCCAGCTGTGCCCTTGCACTCCCACCGGTGTCTCTTGCTATCATCATCTGCACCCGCTTTTTCTGTCCACCCCGTGCTCTGGCATCTGCGCCTCCCCCTCTGTCCGTTCCAGGCCTCCAACCCGCCCAGAATCGTTTTGCTCCTAGACCCGCACCCGATGCTCCCACCTCAGTCAGTCTCTCCTCTGCTGGACTCGGGTCAGCCTCTGAGTGGGTCTCCGGGTTGCGCTCCATGGAGGGTCTCCACATGGCTCCCTTTCTTTCTCTCTCACTCGCCTCCATTTCTCCGGCTTTAGGAATTTTCTTGTCATGAGTGGGTCCATCAACCAAGGCTATGTGTTGCTTAGGGATTCTCTGTCTGGATTTTAGTTGTTTAAATTGTCTTTCCAGGAGAGGTTTCAAGAGCTCCTCTCACACTGCCATCTTGATGTCTCATCATTAATTTTATTATATAGTTTCACTCCTTTGGTAGGCTTGAGTACTTGCAGGGCAGGAACCAGGATAGGGGCCTCTTACATGGGAGGTATGACCCCGGGAGCTGGGGGCCTCCTAAATGGGAAGCTTGCCTCCACAAGAACTAAACCAGGGGCACATCGCAGTTCAGCATATGGGTCCTCACAACATGGGGCTGGGATTCAATCCTTGGACCCTGGACTGCTAGGTGAGTGCTCAACTCACTGAGCCATCCCAGTATCTCCTCATTTCTTACTTGAGTATTATAAAGTGTATAACCATTTAAATCAGGGGCGTTTAACCTTTTGGCTTCCCTGGGCCACACTGGAAGTAGAATTTTCTTGGACCACACATGAACTACACTAACTCTAACAGCAGCTGATGAGCAAAAACAGTAATAATAATTTAAAAATTGCAAAAATATCTCATAATGTTTTAAGAACATTTACAAATTTGTATTGGGCTGCATTTAAAGCCATTCTGGGCCACATGTGGCCCACGGGCTGCAGGTTGGACAAGCTTGATTTAAATAGTCCAGTTTAAGAGACTGATTTATATTCTTAGAGCTAATGACATTTTTTATTGGGACAGTTCCTTAGAGTGTTTAGTGCAACATAATGTAATATATTATGCCAAATTAAATAGCATGTAATTGGTGTTATCAGGGTCTTCTCACACTTCATTTATTGGGTTTATTTCCTCTGGTACCCCATATTTACATAATGTTTTTATTCTAGGCACATATACTTTAAGCTTCTTTGTAATAGTTGATTTAAATTGGAGTTAGGGTGTTCATAACAAAGTTTTGTTTATTTATATTGGTGTCCCTGATACCCAGCACAGTGTCTGGCATACAATAGGTGGTCAACAGTGTTTGTACATCTTGACTGAATTATGCTTGCATTTAGAGTCATTTCCAGTGAATAGAGAGTTTTTGTTTTTTTTAAGATTTATTTTATTGATTTTTGACAGAGAGAGACAGAGAGAAGGGGGAGGGCCCAGAGCAGTCTCCATCGTTGACAGCATTAGTTTTCCATATAGTTTTACTCCACAGGTGGGCACAGGGCTGCGCAGGGCAGGAACTGGGCTGGGAGTCTCCCACATAGGTCCCGGCAAGAATGGAACTGGGGGCACACCCCAGTTCAGCATGTGGGTCCGCATGGGCCGGGGCTGGGATTCGATCCTTGGTCCCCAGGGCTTCAAAGTGAGCACTTATCCTGCTGAGCCATTCCAGCTTTCCCAGAATAGGGAATTTTTGCAAACATTTTGGACAGCTTCCATTTCTCATGATTACTGTTTATTGTTAAAACAGCACAATTTTATGTTATTGTATCTTTTTAAATCAGAATGCATATAGCCTTCCTCCTTCTCCTTTGTCCATCTGCACTTCCCACTATCTCTGTCTGCTTGTACATTGCCTAGGCTGAAGTTGTGGGATATATGAATTCCCCAAGGAAACTTAGATGCTGTGGGTCTATGACAAACATATTTTGGAGTTACATTATTTTTCTTCAAGCAGAACCATGAATCAAACATTTTAGATTTAGGTATTAGGTATTAGTGATCACCCTGTGCAACCATTTTACCAGTGAAGACACTGGGGCTCAGAAAGAGGTCATCTACCAAAGACCCAACATTGATGATTTAAAAATAAAGGACAATTTAAATTTAAACTTCTTACTTACATTTTGTCCATTTACTGTCCTTCAGAAGCAAGGACATCTAAACAACTATATTTTGTGTAGAATTTGACGGGAGTTGCTAAAAGGAAAGAGCCATTTATTAAAACATTTTTTTAAAGATTTTATTGTTTTTGACAGAGACAGAGTGAGACAGAGAGAAGGGGTAGGGCCCAGAGCAGTCTTCACAGTTGTATATCATTTTCAACATGGTTTCTGTCCACACAGGTGGGTGGAGGCTGCGCAAGAAGGGAACCCTTGGGGTTCCCTTCTGAATGGGAGGCATGCCCCCTCGAGCCAGAGGCTGAACCAGTAGGGACCAGAACCAAACTGGGGACCTCCCACATGGAAAGCACACTCCAATTCAGCATATGGGTCTGAAAAGGCTGGGGCCAGTATTTGATCCTTGGTTGCTGGGGCTGCAATGCGAGCACTTAACTTGCTGAGCCATCCTGGCTTCCTGAACGAGCCATTTTAGACACAATTTTTTATTTGCCTTGTCTTTAATTTTGCCATTGTTCTGCCATAAATGGATACAAGGCAATTAGAAAATGTAATTTTTTTTTTTTTTGAGAATGGTTGTTGATTGGAACCAAGAGCTTGCTACATTTTAATTCTTCTCCTTTCTTCACTTTTAAGTTCACAAGGAAAACAACAACAAAATTATATGAGAAAAACAATCATTGCTTAGCAATTTCTAGTTTCTAAAAATATGCAATTAAAAAGTAACATTTAAGTAGATTAGGAAATTTGTTATCAAAGGATATTTTCACATGAAGAATTATTTTGTAAACATAATATGAACAAGTTATAATAGCTGCATATCTAGATTTTCAGTTATTGGTTTAAATTGTAGCGTAAGTATAACACCATCCTGCTGAAACTAGAACCATCTTTAACAAATTAAGCCAGAGGTCTAGTTCAACTTTGCTGTTAAATCCAAATTTCATAATCTGCACATGGTTGCACTAAATTACCTTTAACATTTTGTGGAAACATTTCAAGCCAGCTATTGTTTCCCAAACAGCAAAGTAAGAAATTGAAAGCAGAAATTTAACTCCATTATTTTATTAAGGATTCATTTTGCCTAGCTATACATCAAAGAGATACAAATAGAAAATAGGAGTCAAGGTGCAGACATAAATCAGAATCATGGTTGTGTGCTTGGTACTGTATGTGATGTGGCAGTGCAAGTTCTCTGTGCTGAGTGGGCAGGTTGGTCACAACCTCAAACACGCAGACAATTCCAGGTCCATACTAAATTGCTGAGTGAAATGTGTCTTGTGCGTTTTCAAGGCATTCTGGAGACTTTATGGACAAAAAATGTCATCCTCCTTTGCAAGTCTGCCCAGAAACACCCACCTCTTGAATCATGAAGACATATGCGTGCTATGAACCCAGGCTGAGAATCTCCTTAGCAGAGCTGAACAAGAATGCCTAAAATCTGGTCCTGGCAAGTCTTTCCTAGCCACTCTATTTGGCAATTAGTCCTGAGGTTCCCAAACCTGCAGAAGCAAGCAAAAACACCTATCTCTATGAGTGGCTTATTACGACCCTCCGGGGTATCAGGAGCTTTTAAAAGCTGCATATATTGACTCTACTTAAACCTTATAGATGTTCAGCAACTATTTGCAAATACTAATAATTTAATGATTGTTTACTGTGTCCCAGAACCTGTGCTGGGCATTTTATATGTATTTTCTCAATTTAATCCTCACAATGACCACCTGGGACAGGGACTACTGTCTACAGTCATATTTTGGAGGAAAGAAAACGGAAACTTAAAGAAGTAAACGGTCTAATGTCATTAAGCTAGTCAGCTCATCCCAATATTCAAGTTTGCTAAGTCAGTTATTCACCCTGAGTTGTTTCCTCGTTTGTGAATTGAGGTGGTGTTTTCCTGACCCTATTCCAAACTGTAAAACCTGAGTTATAGAGGTCACAATCAATGACCAGCGGTGACTATAGACAGCTCGTCTTAATCTGTGGAGCCTCGTTCCTTCGTAAAATTTAAAAATCCATCAGTCCACACCTCCCTTTAGCGCGCTGACTTTCCCTTCGAAGCTGAACTACATCCCCCACAATGCGCAGCGCACAGAGCCAGGGATGCCGTCTGCAGATTCTCGCAACTTTCCTTCTGTCACTCCTACAACTCCCACAAGCCTCCTCGGTCCTGGGCTTTGGCCAGGTCTGGGGTGGAGGCTGAGGCGGAGGCGCGGGATTTGTGGAGGGGGCGGGCTCTGCAGGGAAGTGCGTCAGAGGAGGCGCAGGGAGAGTAGGGTGCTGTGGTTTGAGCTTGAGTGTGAAGCTGGCGGAGCAGGAGGATGGGCGGTGAGTGAGCCGTCCATGCGTCGCTGGGCGGGGGTCGCGTAACCGTTCCACGTTTCCTGAGGTTTGAGGAGAGGTCTCCTTCCCGCTCCTCCCCGTTCGTGGCTTGGGCTGGGCGGCTTCTGAGGCGCGGCGCTGTGGCAGGGTTTTCCCCTCCGCCAGGGTTTTCCCCTCCGCCAAGTGGTTTGGGGAGGGGCCTGGTTGCGTACCCGAAGCCCCTAACCCGGGGGTCGCGCAGGGCTGCGCCACCTCAGCTCCAGCTCACCTGCACCTCCCCTGGTCCCTGGAGGTGACGGCGCCAAGCCTCCGGCCTCAGCGAAACGCCGCTCCTGGTGCTGGGACTTTTAAAGGTCATTTGAGAGCACCAGGATGAAAGAGGATTAAAAATAATAAAAATACAAACCCAACTTAGGAGTTATAGTTCATCGTTGTAATTGTCCTGGTCTCTCCTGAGTCACTCCTGTCTTCCAAACTCAGTGACCCCAGTTTGCGAGCCTGTTTTCGTGCTCCTTGTAAGGTGTTTGGTGCGGTCATGGTATATACTTGCAGTATTTGACTCAGCTTGATATCCGCCCTGAGTCATTTTACTGCGGCCTTTTACTACAGCCGTTGAGCCCGTGTCCACGCCTTGGGAGTGTTCATATTTTGCTTATTTCATTTTTCTTTTCTGGCTGAGGAGAGATCATTTAGTTTGTAGACGAGAAGGTTCGAAAATATAAAGAATGGGAAGAATGGGAAGTGTAGATAGGAGCGCTTGGCTTAGCTTTAATGGATTAGGGACAGATTGATATCTGGCATTAATATGTTATTGTTCTTTGCTATTCTGTGCACTTGAAACAACCATTCTCTGGGTTAACAAACGTGTTCAACTTGTCTTCAATGTTGCTCCTGACTCTAAACCTTGTTTTATAAGGTTTCCCTCCTCTGAGGAAACGGAGAAGCTGATTTCTTCTGCTTCCTTTTCCCATGTCCTTTACACACTCAGATCCAGAACACTTAATGCTGTGCAGCTTGTATAAAAATTTAGTCTGTAATTAAAAATTTACACACGGTACATTACTGACTTGGGAATGTCTGTTGTTTGTATCTGTAATGTGCAGTATGTCCTTTTCAGTGTTGTCTGTTTTAGTGTGCAGGTGATAGACTAGAGAACAAGACCTCTGTCTCCATAGCATCCTGGGTATGTGACTATTCAATAAGTACTTTCATGATAATGAGTTTTGCTTTGAACTTAATTAAAAACATGCTTTCAAAAAATTCCTTAACATGTTAAGCTCCATGTCAGTCACCTGTGACTGACACTGAATTATCCGTTCGGACCACGTCAGTCACCAGTGACCGACAGTATACTTTTCGTGCAGGCTGTGGTATTGTATGTTAACTGATGATACAAAAATTTAAAAAATTACATTCTATTAATAAATTTTAAATAATTTTAAGGCGATAGCCTCGAACAATGTATTAGGCACAAACAGTTCATAACAATTCTCTACTGTTAAACACATGACTTTGCATTCAAGTCTTCAATCCTAAAGCCAGATGGATAGGTGAAAGGTACAATCCTTGGTTGATCACCTCTCAGATCATGCCATTCTTCAATATTCTCGTCCTCTTCATCTGATGATGAAAAAATAACGACTCAACACCGTTTTTTAGGAAAAATAATTTCACTAGAATCACTTTTACGCTCCTCTTCTACTGACATTTTCATGTTCACGGGTAAAGTTGTCTGCACTGGAACAAGAATCGCAGACAACTGACTGAATATAAAGCATTTCTAAAATACATTGTATGAATTGTGGTAAATAATAAATATTCACACAGTAAATATATTCTATATATAAATATTCAGCTTTATTGCAACCTAAACAGATCTCCGGTCACTAACATTTCAGTGAAATCTGATATAATGGGCCAAGTGGTAAGCAAGACAAAATAGCCCGGGCGCTTAACGTGTTAATGATTATACATTTAAATAGCCAAAGGATGGGGAATAGAGCAAAGGGTGATTTTTTGAGAGTACCAGGAGGAAAGGGGGTTATTTATTTCAAAATAATTTTATTTGTTCTTGAAGTCTTTTCTTCTTCAACTTTTCAACAGAGCAGTCTGAATGCCAGAATGGATAACCGTTTTGCTACAGCATTTGTAATTGCTTGTGTGCTTAGCCTCATTTCTACCATCTACATGGCAGCCTCAATTGGCACAGACTTCTGGTATGAGTATCGAAGTCCAGTTCAAGAAAATTCCAGTGATTTGAACAAAAGCATCTGGGACGACTTCGCTAGTGATGAGGCAGATGAAAAGACTTATAATGATGCGCTTTTCCGATATAATGGCACTGTGGGATTGTGGAGACGGTGTATCACTATACCCCAAAACATTCATTGGAGTAGCCAACCAGAAAGGACAGGTATTTATTTTAACTTATGTTTCTTTTAACTCCCCAACACTAGACAAAATGATGTGATGATGTCCTAATTACATTTAAGCAGGTTTGTGGGTTCATTCTCTCCCCAAAGAAATAAATATTATGTGTCTCTTCTTTCCCTAGCATTTTCTGTCCTCAACTTCATGACTTAACCATTGTACTCATAAATAGTGGTTGAATGAATAACTGTCCTTATCTTGGGAAAGCTATTTAAAATAGGAAAGCTTACTTACCTATTCATTGAAAGTCTTTTTCTTAATCTCACTGATATCATGAAAAAATGATTGGAAAACTACATTGGGAGACTTTAAAGGGGTGCTCAACCTTATGGTTTCCCTGAGCCACATTAGAAGAATTGTCTTGGGCCACACATAAAATACACTAATGGTAGCTGATGAGCTTAAAAAAACTCATAATGTGTTTTTTAAAAGATTTATTTATATTGTTTTTGACAGAGAGAGAGAGAGAAGGGGGAGGGCCCAGAACAGTCTCCATAGTTGCACATAATTGATTTCCACATAGTTTCATTCCACAGGTGGGTGCAGGGCTACACAGGGCAGGAAATGGGCTGGGGTCTCACCCCATTGAGAACTGAACTGGGGCCCTCCCCAATTCAGCATATGGGTCCATTCAGGCTGGGGCCAGGATTTGATCCTAGGTCTTCAGGGCTGCAAAGTGAGCACTTAACCCACTGAGCCATCCCGGCTTCCCCTCGTAATGTTTTACGGAAGTTTATGAATTTGTGTTGGGTTGCATTCAAAGATGTCCTGGGCTGCATGTGGCCGGTGGGCCGCAGATTGGACAAACTTGCTTTAAGCCCTTGGTAACTGGTAAAAAGGACTAGTTCAAAATCAAGTCAACATATGAATTGAAGTTCTTCCTTTTATGTGTTAACTGTATTTTAGTAGATATTGTCATTTGCCCTCTAACTCTTAGAGGATATAATTTGACCAACTCTACATTTAAATCTATGCACATTATGGACTTTTACAACAATCGTGATAGAGTTTATATGTTAAAAATATGCAGTACAGGAGAAAAATAATTTAAGAAATTGTCTCTCAGGTTTATTTTGCAAGCATTCTTAATATTTAAAAATTTTAATTTTCAGTTGTTGAAATGGAAGCTTTAGAGCTTTTTCTTAGGAACAACTTTACAATTTGTTCTTATCTGTGGCTACTTCTGTTGGTCTTTTGGTGGGAAGCACTGTTTTCACATCACAGCACAACAGGCATGAGTTGCCATGCATCAGAAGGATGGTAGGTGTGATTTTATATAGGGAAATAAAGTAGCTTGGGAAGGGGAAAATTGGTTAAAATTTACTGTAAAGTATTTAACTCACTAGAGCATAGGAGTGCTTGATATTTGAATTTTAGTAACCATTTATCATTTACTCAACAAATACTATATGTCTCCATGCTCTAGGTCCTAGTAGCTTGGAGTACATCAGGGAAGAAAAAAACAAAACAAATAAAAATCTTTATTCCTGGGTAACTCCTTATATCCTATATTAAGTGGTGATAGGCAATAAACATAAATATAACAGTATAAATAATAAATATTTATATAGCATGTTAGAAAGTGTCACATGCTATGAAAAACAGAGCGAAATGAAGGAGATTTGGCAATGTTGGTGGGCATAAGTTAGGATATTTAGTAATATAGGCAGGTTAGGCTCCATCAAGAAGATATCACTTGAGTAAAAACTTGAGGTAGGTGAAGGTGTTGGCCAAATAGGTAATTGTGGAGGTGGGAGGAACCTTTTAGGTTGAAAGGAACAACTACTACAAAGGCCATGTCTGAAATATTCAAGGACCAGCAAGGAAGCCACTGGGCTGAGGCATAGTCTTATGTACTCTGGTAATAGGAGTAGGGGAAATGATGCAGGATTCTCTAGGCATGATGAGGACTTTAGAGCCATTGTGGGGCTTTGAGCAGAGGAAGGATGATTTGGAAACCTAGACTGATATATTGAATATAGGCAGCAGGCAACGGCGAAAGCCAGGAGACTAGTTAGGTGGCTTATGCAGTAACTCAAGAGAGAGATGACAGTGACTCAAACCAGGGTGATAGTATTGAGCAGTGGCTGGATTCTATATATATTTTCAAGGAGAGCCTCTAGGATTTTTTGATGGAATGCACGTGGGCAAGAATGATTCTAAAGTTTTTTGTCTGAGGATGGAAGGGTGGAATGTTACTTCCTGAGATGGGGAAGATGGCTGGTGTAGTAGGTCAGGAGAGAAGATCAGCGTTCTTATTTATTTCAGTGTTTGTTCCCTTCTCCTTCTAGTCTTACATATCTATTAAATTTACTGTTCCTACTTTCTTTTTCCTGTCTTGTGCCCATGTTTTAAACCTGCCTCTGAGAACCATTGGCATCCATTGAACACTGATCCTGCATGTCAGGGCCAAAGAGGTTGACGTCTCCTTTGGGAAAGTCTAATCACTTTTTATTCAGAGAATAATTACTCAGATTTTTGTTAAGTGTTTATAATTAAAACAATAAGCAATCATTGTTGTTATTGTTCCAGAATCATTTGATGTGGTCACAAGATGCATGGGTTTCACACTAAATGAGCAGTTTATGGAGAAATTTGTTGATCCTGGAAACCACAATAGCGGGATTGATCTGCTTCGGACCTGTAAGTACTTTGATATCAGTAGGGCAATTGGGGAAAAATAGGAAATAATTTTGTATCTTGTTGAACTTTGATTTTGAAATAAGATGAGTTAAGTACATTGTGTCAACTTGGAATAAGATCTCTAACAGTATCCCAACAAACTGATCTGTTTTACTTTTTATTGTTAAATTAATTTTTTTATTTTTACTTTTTTCAAACTGATCTGTTGAGAACATATATTGTAGAAGTTAAATATGTTTAGAAGTTAAATAGGAAGTTAAAAGAGACAGAGTAATACGTTGTATGACAAAATCCAACCCTTCATAGGATGTTATTAGCGTGTTTAAAGACAAAATTTAACAGGGATAAATAATAAATTCCTATGTTTGAGTTAACACATGAGCTGCCTGTGTTCAGATAGGGATATGTGAACACAGTTGACTGCAAGCTCTGTATGTGTCATTTGAGTGTCAGGCCTGCCGTAAGTGTTAATCAGTGGTAGTAACAAAAGTGTAACTGTCAAAAGCAAATTAAAATATTACTAGGAGCATTCTATTCCTTGAGGGTCAGGCTACCCAGGGAATACTGTCGTCAGAGTTCCACAGTTTCCAGTCTAGCAAGAGTTATTGGAGCTTGCCTAGAAGAATAGCCATGTCATGAGAGGAAACATTGAATAAATGGCAAGTATTCAATTTTGCATTGCTAATGCATAGGAAGAAGTTTATTACTAACAGTCTGAAGAAAAGTTAACAACTGTTATGTAGTTCTTAAAAGTAAAAGCAGTACTAAAATGTAGATTTGGTTTGGAGTTGATATTACTACATTGCTAGTTATTAAAATAATTTAAAAATGGAATAAGATGCTTTGTAAAGTCCAGCTTGCCATTTTGAAGAAATTTATATTAATTAAAACTGCCATTTATGGAGTGCCTGGTATATATCAGATCTTCTACTGTGTGCTTTATGTAAATTCTTTCAACAGGTGTTTTATCATAACCATTTGTTGACTTGTTATTCATGTATGTAGAACCAGACTGTTTTGCTTCAAATACTGGCTCTACTACTTACTGCTACTTTGTTCAAGTTATTTATACCTCTTGATTCATTTATAAAATGGAGACAATAATAATAATACTTACTTCATAGGGCTGTTGGGAGGATTAATACAAAAAGTGCCTGACACATAGTATAACCTGTCTTGCTGAGATCATGCTGTTAACTGTTAATGTCCTTTTACTTCTGTCAGAACAAAATTAGCATCTTTTTGAACAGTGTACTTTAGAAAGGAAACTTCAATATTCCTTTCTCATTTTTTTGAGAAAAGATCTGTTTAGAATCTGAAAGAAATTGCAATTGTGGGAAAACTAGAATCATGGTAACATTTTTTTCTTCTCTTTTAAAAAAAATTAGATCTTTGGCGTTGCCAGTTCCTTCTGCCTTTTGTTAGTCTCGGTTTGATGTGCTTTGGGGCTTTGATTGGACTTTGTGCTTGTATCTGCCGAAGCCTGTATCCCACAATTGCCACAGGCATTCTCCATCTCCTTGCAGGTAGGTTTTATCTCATCTCCTAGAGACTAAAGAATAATTCTTAAACATTCATGTATTACTACTTTGTCACAGTACCTGAAAAGTTGTTATGGTATTCCTACCTAACTATGTTTTGTTTTGTTTTCTAAATTTTCCTCCAAGGTCTGTGTACCCTGGGCTCAGTGAGTTGTTATGTTGCTGGAATTGAACTACTTCACCAGAAATTGCAGCTGCCTGAGAATGTGTATGGCGAATTTGGGTGGTCCTTCTGCCTGGCTTGCGTCTCAGCTCCTTTACAGTTCATGGCTTCTGCTCTCTTCATCTGGGCAGCTCATACCAACCGGAAAGAGTACTCCTTAATGAAGGCATATCATGTAGCATGAGTGGGAAGCTACCTGCTTTACAGTTGCCATTTTTATTATTTTTTTAATAGTGATATTTTCCCTTGTCTCCCCCTATTTGTTTTTAATTTTTTTATTTTTTTTTTGGCAGATAGATTATTTTATACTGAAAATCCATTTCATTTTTTTTAATTCACATAGTTGTTTTTTTAACAACACTAAGATTTATGTGGATTACTCTCAGTGATTCTATATTCCAAACAAGCTCTAGGTTCAGAGTCCAGACAGAAATGAGTGGACACTTGGCACAAATTTTTAAAAGAAAACTGAGAGTAGGAAATTGACCCCAGAGCAAGTTCTGCTGATATTTGTTAGGCCTTTCAGTAGAGTAACTATATTCACTCAACGAGAAACTTTATTTTCATTGGGAAAACTTATCATTGTCAAAATTTACGTTCACTTTGCTATTATAGATAACCAGTCAGCCAGAGGTATTAATGTTATTTTCAAAGACTTAAGCTATATAAAATAGGGAAATTATCTAAGATCCTTTTCCCTAAATATTGTATATAGCTTCCTCAAGATAATATGTGGCAGCTGTTTATCTATACTGTGTCTCTCTATAAGAAAGGAGGTGAAAAATATTGTATTTACTTGAAATTTTAACTTCGTAACTGCAAGAATTACACTTCAGCCAGACAAGAAGATTAAGCTTCTTTTGCTTTTTAAAAAACTCAATACGTCTATAGGATTTCAGTACTGCCAAACCATTTTTGATTTTTGCTCCTTCCTTATTCACATCCCAGGCTTATTAAAAGAGTGCTTTCTTTTTAAATACTGCATTGGGGTCACAGAGTAAAATTCTCAAATCTCTTATCTCTTTATTCCAGCTAAGTACCATAAAGAACATTCCACCATAATGACCCTAAGAAAATAGGAAAACTACCACAAGACTTAGCTGGTCATTAACTTCCAACTGTGGTCTATTTCTTGTGGTGAATGATGTGCCTTTCCTTGCCTAAATCCTTTCCTGGTGTTTATCAACCTTATTTAATGTCTTCTAATTCAGTCTTTTTTTTTTTTTTTTTTTTTTTTTTTTTTTTTTTTTTTATAAATTTGTCTATAAACATTGAACTTTAAAAAATCTTATTTATTTATTCCATTGTAGCACTTGACAGATTTTTAAAAATGTAACAGTAATTTCTTATAATCTGTCTTTTTAAAAAAATAAAATAAAAAATGAGAAGAGACTCAGTTGATTTAAATCTTATACCTTAGGATAAAGAAGTACAAGATTCTGAATGAGGATCTCTGTAGTTCTCTGTAGAAAATGCATTGTTGCTCTATAGGCCAATCAGCCGTATGTCCAGAGTTTGGGTCTGTTTTATCTTTCAGAAAATGTGGGAACTCCTTGCCCCTATTGGAAAATAAGAGACTATCTCCTATGTTTCAAAGTTTTAAAACTTGTTTTCAAAGTAGTTTTGTGAACTTTATCATACTTAATGTGGCTAGTTTTTCATAAAGTCACTTAGTGCCTATGGATATTTGTATTCTATATTAAAGACATAATCATCCCAACAAAGCCAGCCAGGATTACTCTGCATCTTATTAATGCCTGTGAAGTGGCTGGTTATTGTTTTGTATCTCTTCCTAACTCTTGGAGTTTCGTTGCCCCTCAGCACCTTTTTGGAAGGTAGACGGGAGAAAGGCTATGTGAACAAACAAAACACTTGGGAATGGGATTTTAAAACTTGAGCAACAGGGCATTTTTGTGTTGTCTATTCTTTTAAACAGTGTCTCTGTCTTTTGTCACTTCGAAGTTATATGTAACTGTCATTGTAACAGCAGTCTTTAATAATGTGTACTGTGGAAAGTTCGTCAGAATTAGAGACTTTTGTTTTACAGACTCACCAGTAGCATATTTTAATGTGGAAAGCTAGTACTGTAAGCCCTGGTGCTGAATATATGTTGTAGTTGATATTTTAAGCACATTGAGAGGAGCTGAGGTCATCATCTCCTGTAAAGACATTTTTCTTTGGGGTACGTAAAGCTGTGTTTCATTTGATGTGAAAATTAGTTTTTCAGCTGTTTCATGATTCTGGAGAGGTCAAATTATGAATTACTGGTATTTGACCATTTTTTAAAAATTAAACTAATACATAAAAATTAGTAGCAAGTAAAGTTCTATTAATCCTTTTTCACCTAATTTTTAAAAGTAACCCCCAAAAGAAAAAACATTAATTTTCAGATTTTTTAGACCATTTTATGACAACTTAAGAAACCTGTTTTAAAACCTTAATTGGTTTATTAGCCTCATAAATAAATGATGTGAATAAATATTTTCTGTATCCTTTTTACTGAAAGACTCATTTCAAAATTTTATAGGGATAGCCATAACGACAGTAAAAGATTATACAATAAAATCAGCATAGTAATTCTAAAAGTATTTATTTGTTCAGTTAACACTATACCTCCTATCTATGTCATGTTAAACCAGGGTCTCAAAAATTTTATAGTGATGGATTAGTTTTACCTCTTTAAGTGTGTGTGTGGGACAGGATAGACTTACAGGTGAACTGATTTAGTCATGCGAATGAGAAGAGATGACCATACAACAAATCAATTTAAAGTTTCATTGTTTTTCCATTCCAAAGACATTATCAAATTGTGGACTAGCAGTTAAAACTTATGAAATCGATCCAGTCATCCTCAGTTGACTATAAAATACAGTGTGAAGAAATGTAAAATTTAATCCTCATGTAGTATTTCACCAGAAATGAAAACACCTGTTGAATTAACTTGATTTGCCAGTTGCCACACTTCTGGAAGTTTCCTAGCAGCTAAAGGAGCAGGTAATGGGTGCAGCTCTGAAGATGAACATTATTTCACAAGCTGGATGGGTTTTTTTTCTTGCACAGATAGGTAGAGTCTTTTGTCCTCCTTTCATTAGGGAATAATTACTCATACCTTGAAAAGAATTAAATCCAGGAACCACATCTATGGGTAAGAATTCTTTTTCTGGTGCTCATCAGGTATTCCAACACTTGTAACAAGATACATTTTCTTTCTCTTGGATCAGATGACAAATGCCAACATCCTGCAGATTCATTAAGTGAAAATTTTCTAAGTTGGGGAAAGATAAAGTATAATGATTATTTGCTATATAGAACTTACCGTAGGAGTCATTTTAATCTTAAGTGGTAAAATTTCTATTAGCAAAATTAATATATTATTTGACATTAACATTTACATACTTTCAGCAAACTAGTATAAAGGAAGATCCAATTTATTTGTATATTTTAAAGATTTTATTGTTTTTGACAGAGACAGAAGGGGGAGGGGCCAGAGCAGTCTCCATAGTTGTATGTCATCAGTTTTCAACATAGTTTCACTCCACAGGCAGGCACAGGGCCGCACAGGGCAGGAACAAGGTAGGGGGCCTCCTGCACGGAAGGCACGCCCCCACGAGCCTGGGGCTTTCCACATGAGAGGCACGTCCTGTGCAGGGGCTGAACTGCGGGCCTCCACATGGTAAGCTTGCCCTTGCAGGAACCAAACTTGGGGTGGGGGCGGGGGGTGGGGGGGGGCTGCACGGGCCAGGGCTGGGACTCGATCCTCAGACCCCAGGACTACAATGTGAGTGCTCAACCTGCTGTGCCATCCCAGCTTCCCTCCAATTTATATTGTTTGTAAAGTTTAAAAATGTGAAATGAGAGAGAAATAATTCTCTTTGTCTCTGTCTTTTAAAATATCCAAGTTCTTGAGTAATGAAGCACTTTTCATCTTCTGACTCAGTAAATGTCTCAAGATATAAATTTTTACCTCACATCTCCTGGAACCTTTCCCGCCCCTCCAACTCTAGCCTTCAGTTCAGCATGTATTATCATTGGTATGTTCACAGGCAACTTTGATTATCATATCCACAATCTCCCTTGTCACCTTTCTTTATGATCCTTAGCCTTATCTTTGTATGTGCTCTTCAGTTTTCTTAGTCTGGAGATAAAAAGGATTGCTATTTAAAACTAGGAAGTGATTTTGTTAAAAAGATTATGCTATTTAACTTTAGCTGCTTGAGAGTTTTAACCATCTCTGGCTTGTCTTGTTACTCCCTACCACATATTTTCCAAATTCCTAATACAGTTGGAAACCCTTACTTTTCCTCAACTTCTATGGAAGTTTGTTTTCTTTCTTTCAAGATTTATTTATTTTTTCTTTTTTTGTAATAGTTAAATTTATTGGGGTGACATTGGTTGATAACAATTACATTGTTTCCAGGTGTACAATTCTACATTACATTGTTTATACATCACATTATGTGCTCACCACCCAGAATCAGCTCAGTTATATTTGATGCCCCCTCCCTACTCCCCCCTCCAGCTCTCCCACCAGCCCTCCCCTCCTTACCCTCAGGTAACCATTAAACTATTGACTATGTCCATGAATGTTTGTGTCTTTGTTCCTTTCAGTTTTATATTCCACCTGTAAGTGAGGTCGTATGTTTCTTGACTCTTTCATTCTGACTTACTTCACTTAATAAGATGTTTTCAAGGTCCATCCATGTTGTTACAAATTGCTGTATTTCATCTTTTCTTATTGCTGAGTAGTATTCCATTGTGTAATTGTAATTGTACAACTTCTTTATCCAGTCATCTACCACAGGACACTGGTTGTTTCCATGACTTGGCTACCATGAACAGTGCTGTGATGAACTTTGGGGTACATATCTCGTTGCGAATTAAGGTTTTCAACTTTTTTGGGTCAATACCCAGGCGAGGTATTGCTGGGTCAGATGGCAATTCCATTCCTAGTTTTTTGAGGAATTTCCACACTGCCTTTCACAGTGGTTGTACCAATTTACGTTCCCACCAACAGTGTACAAGGGTTCTTTTTTGTCCACAGTCTCTCCAGCACTTGTTATTCCTTGTCTTGTTGATTATAGCCATTCTAACAGGTGTGAGGTGGTATCTCATTGTGGTTTTAATTTGCATTTCTCTAATTGCTAGTGATGTTGAGCGTTTATTCATGTAACTTGACGGTTTGTATGTCTTTATGGGAGAAGTGTGATTGCATCTTTTGCCGATATTTTAATTGGATCGTTTGTTTTTTTTGTTACTGAGTTGTATGAGTTTTCTATATATTTTAGATATTAGCCCATTATCAGAAGCATTGTTTGCAAATATTCTCTCTCATTCAGTTGAATATTTATTGTTTTTGAGAGAAGGTGAGGGACAGAGAAGTGGGGGAGGGCCCAAAGCAGTCTTCATAGTTGTACATCATTAGTTGTCACATAGTTTCATTCCACAGATGGATGTAGGGTCATGCAGGGTGGAACTGAACTGGGGTCTTCCCACATGGGGGGTGAGAACCTTGGCCACAAACCTAGTGGTTACCAGTTGCACCACAGTTCAGTATTTGGGTTTGCATGGGCCAGGGCCAGGACTCGATCTCCAAGTCTTGCAGTTACAAGGTAAGATCTCAACCTGTTGAGCTATCCTGGCATCCCCTTTTTTTTCTTTAAGGAGGGAATATTGGAACAAACTGTTCTAGTTTCTCCAACTCTTACTTGCTCCTCCCTAGAAAAGAAGGAATGTGTTACCTGATTGGGGAGATTGCTGGGATCATGGCATTCACAAAAAGCAAAGTGCACTGTGGTTAATTATCCAGCTCAGGAGAGAGAATATTAGATTTGTAATCCTGGGTCTGTCATTTAACCTTTCCAAGTACAACTTTCTCCATCTGTGAAATGCTATAACTGCCTTATAGAGTTGCAATGAGGATTATGTCAATTGCTCAATTTAAAGTAGCCACTTAAAACACTGCTAGTTATGACTGGCTATATTAAGAAGGGTTGGGGTCACCAAGTCTATAAAGCTGTGGTTCTCTGGGTACACATTGGAGTTGCCTGGAGAATGTTAAAAAAATACTTATGTCCTAGAGATTCTTATTTAGTAGGCTTGGGTGTGGTCAGGTCACTGCAATTTTTTAAACCTCTTCAAATGATTCCCATGGGTAGTTATTTGAAAACAAAGTATGTTTAAAAGAAACAGGATTCTTTCTCTTTTGGGCAGACTGTTGGAGAGACAGTGGGGCTCTGTCATGTAAACAGACTAGGCACAGTACATGCAGTCTAGAAGCCATCTCTCTCCCAATACTTTCCTGCACTCTGCTGCCACTGCTGGGTTCTGTGAGACAGGCCGCTGTCCAGCACACCACTGCTAGGTTCTGTGAGACAGGCCCCGGTCCAGCACCGCACTGCTGGGTTCTGTGAGACAGGCCTGGTCCAGTATACCACTGCTGGGTTCTGTGAGACAGGCCCCGGTCCAGCACAGCACTGCTGCATTCTGTGAGACAGGCCCCGGCCCAGCACAGCACTGCTGGGTTCTGTGAGACAGGCCCTGGTCCAGCACACCACTGCTGGCTGCAGATGTGCATGGAGAGTCTGCAGACCCAGTGTACTCCAGCAGCTGTTCCGAAGGTTCAGATTTGGCAGGAGGTGATAGGAAGCCTCATTTGTTTTGGAATCAAAGCTGGGTGATTAGGCCTTCATGAAGGAAGTGAGTGCATTGATTCCTGTTTGCTTATCAGCTCATTGCATTCCTGCTCTTGGTTAGAACCAGTGAGGGCAGAAGCCTGAGTGATTGATACTAACCTCCACAAGACAAATGCTTGAAAATGGACATAAAAAATGAGGATAGATTATTGTGATGGCTAAATGGGAAGGTACATGGATCCTGAAACATAAGAGCTCAGTAAATGTTAACTGTTACAACATGGAGGTGAACACAGCACATGGGGAGGAGGCGGCCTTCACCTGGCCTGCGTGTTCAGGCTCCAGTACGCACAGAAATGGGAGCTGTGGTGGCTTGTCATGTGGCTGCCCTCCAGCAGGGATTCCAGCTGGGGCTGGTGCTACTTATCGAGGAGAGTCTAGTTTCCAGTCAAGGTTCATTTCAAAATAGTGTAATTACATGGACCTTTCTAGTCAATGTTGCATCTCAAGTTAGAAGGATTTTTTTCAAACCTTGTGTTTTTGTTTTTTTCCCTCAAACAATTGTACAAGTACCAGATTTTTGGTCTTTTGCTGATTTTGCTAAGGATTGGTGATTCAAGTTTAGCTGTGTCAAAAATCTGTCATGTTTGAATTGGATCCAGGTCCACTGAGAGAATAGCAGGAACTTGGATTCCTATAACTTGTTCTTAGGCTCCTGAAATCAACTACCACATACAATACAATCAGATTTGGATGGTTAATTTTTAAAAGTATACTTGACATATGAGCACAGTATTATTTCAATGTCAGGTGTAAAACAGTGATTTGACATATAGCTTATATTATGATCAATATGATAAGTCTAGTAACCATCTGTCACCATACAAGTTTACTACGATATTATAGACTGTATTCCCTGTGCTGTACATTACATCCCCATGACTTACGTATTTTATAACTTAAAGTTTGTACCTCTTATTCCCCTTCACTTTTTTCACCCATCCCCTCAACCCCTTTCCCTCTGCAGCTGTGTTTGTTCTCTGTATTTATGAGTGTGGGTAGTTCATTTTAAATGCTAAAGGTGGCAGTGGATTTCTGGGACACACACCATAAGGCCAACAACTACTTAGTGTTATTTATGAGCACTTATAATAAGTTGCAGAGTTGTACCTTTATTGTTGTCCTGGACTTAAAAGAGTATTCAAAGATATGAAAGATAAGAAATTATCTTTAAAAATTCTAGAGAGAGTTCAAACACTTGAGTTTAAAAACCCTCTGGGACTCATTTAGAGGCAGCAGAACCCAATTTTATCATTCTAACCATCCAACCATCACCCCATATAGTGCTCCCCTTTCCTTCCAATTTGAAATTAGATGATTGGAGGGAAGAAAGGGAGGAAAAGGCTTTGAGTCTTTGAGTGGAGGTGCTATGATGCTTCACTCCCCTTCATCACAGAACAGAGATATGGGCTCCTATTCTCTAGTCACCAGTCTAGGTGAAAAAGCAGAGCTACTCTAGTTGATTTATGATTTATCACAGCTACAGATCTGCTTTAGATTTAGACACATCTGCTTAAAATTTCAGCTCTTCCTTCTACTGGTTGAGAAACTTTGGGGAAGTAACTTGCCATCACTTCTTTAGATCTCAGTGAGATAAGGTCCACTTTTCATGTTTGTTCTGAGACTTAAATAAGATAAAGCATTTAAAGCACTTAGCATAGTGTCCAGCACATCTAGAGCTTTGAATAAATGCAATTATTATTATTGTTTTCTATTGTTAAATTTATTGGGGTGACATTGATTGGTAACAATCAGACAGTTTCTGGATGTACAGGTCCACATCACATCACCTATGCATCGCATTATGTGCTCACCACCCAGAATCAGCTCCCCCTCCATCACCATATATCCGGTGTCCACTCCCC
>PVKE010025718.1:0-22831 GCA_004027555.1 Craseonycteris thonglongyai | reverse complement strand
CCTGTCCCCAAACTGCTCCTTCTCCCTCCCTCTCCCGCTCTCCCCTTTTTCCTCTAACCTTTGTGTGTTGTTCTGCGTTGTGTGGTTCTCTCAGTTGAGGGTGCTTCTCAGGGTTTCCCCTGTGGGTTCCTTTTTGTTCGTAAGTCCCTTCCCAGGTAGGTGTCTGGGTTCTCCTCTCATGCCGCCATCTTGCTCTCCAAGAGCTAAATCTATTTCTTGAAATAATGTCTGTGGGATTTTATTGGGAATGGCATTGAATCTGTATATTGCTTTGGGTAGTATGGCCATTTTAACTATGTTGATTCTTACAATCCACGAACATGAAATATCTTTCTATTTCTTTGTGTCTTTTTAAATTTATTTTAACAGTGTCTTATAGTTTTCAGTGTATAAGCCCTTCACATTGTTAGATTTATTCCTAGGTATTTTCTTTTTCGGTTTGCAATGACAAGGAAAATGGATCTTCTCATCTCTCTTTCTGAAGTTTCATTGTTGGCATACAAAAATGCAGTTGATTTTTGCATATTAATTTTGTATTGTGCAACTTTATTGTTTTTTCTATTGTTTCTAATATGTTGCTGATAGTCTTCAGCATTTTCTATATAAAGGGTCATGTCATCTGCAAAGAGTGATACTTTGACTTCTTCTCTCCCAATTCTAATACATTTTACTCCTTTCTCTTGCCTGATTGCTCTGGCTAGAACTTCCAGAAATATGTTGAATAGCAGTGGTGACAGGAGTCATCCCTGTCTTGTTCCTCATTTTAGGAAAATAGGCTTCAGCTTTTTCCCATTCAGTATAATATGTGTTGAGGGTTTGTCATACAAGGCATTTATTATGTTGAGGCATTTTCCTTTAATTCCTACTTTATTCAGTATTTTTATCGTAAATGGGTGTTGTATCTCGTCAAATGCTTTTTCTGCATCAATTGAGATAATCATGTGTTTTTTATCCAGTGTTTGGTGTATGTACTGGATTACATTGATTGATTTGCTTATGATGAACCACTCTTGTGCTGCTGGGATGAATCTGACTTGGTCATGAAGAATATTCTTTTTAATGCATTGTTGTATTCTCTTAGCTAAAATTTTATTTAGGAATTTTGCATCAGTGTTCATCAGGAAGATTGGCCTACAGTTATCCTTTCTGATATTGTCCTTCCCAGGTTTTGGTATTAGGGTAATATAGGCTTCAGAGAATGAGATTGGTAGTACTGCCTCCTCTTGAATATTTTTGGGTAGTCTGAGGAGGATGGGCATTAGTTTTACTTTGAAAGCTTGATAAAATTCATTGGTAAAACCATCTGGTCCAGGACTTTAGCCTTTGGGCAGGTTTTGGATAGTTGTTTCAAGTTCTGTACTGTTGATTTTTCTATTTAGGTTATCCAAATCTTTTTGGTTCAGTCTGGGTAAACTATATGTTTCTAGAATTTTGTCTATTTCCTCTGATTGTCAAATTTGGTGGCACAGAGTCTTTCATAATAACGTCTTATGATTGTTTGTATTTCTGTAGTGTCAGTTGTGATCTCTATCATATCATTCCGAATTGTGAAAATATGAGGTTTTCCCCTTTGTCCTTGTGTGAACCTAGCCACTGGTTTGTCAATTTTATTGATTTTTTTCAAAGAATCAGCTCTTTTTGGCATTAATTTTATCTATTGTTTTTTCTTTCTGAATTTCATTAATTACTGCTTTAATTTTTACTAGTTCTTTCCTTCTGCTATGTTAGGCGTTCTTTTGTTCATCTCATTCTAGTTCTTTAAGACGGGATATTAGGGTGTTTACTTGTAGTTTCTCTTGTTTCTTCAGATAAGCCTGTAATGATATAAATTTCCCTCTTATTACTGCTTTTGCTGTGTCCCAGAAATTCTGGTATGTTGTATTTTCATTGTCATCCGTTTCTATAAATTTTCTAATCTCCTGTTTTATTTCTTCTTTGATCCAGTCAGTTTTTAACAGCATGATGTTCAATCTTCACATATATGTGATTTTTTCTGCCATCCTTTTACATTTGATCTCTAGTTTCAAATCGTTGTGGTCTGAGAATACACTTGGTATGATTTGAACGTTTGTAAATTTGCTGTGGTTGGATATAAGTCCCAGGGTATGGTCTATCATGAAAATGTACCACGTGCACTAGAATAAAATATATAGTCCTGTGTTGCAGGATGGAGTGTACTATAAATATCATTATGTTCATTTCCTGGAGTGTCCCATAAATGTCAATTATATTCATTTCCTGTAATGTATCATTTAAGGCTGCAATTTCTTTATTTATTTTCTGCTTGGATGATCTGTTCAATGTTATCACGGGGGTTTTATCTCTCCTGTTATAATTGTGTTTTTGTCAAGTTCTCTTATTAGATCTGTTAGTAATAGCTTTGTGTGCTATTAAATTTGGATGCTCCCTGATTAAGGGTGTATATATTGATGAGTATCATGTTTTCTTGATGTATTGTCCCTTTTATCAAAATATAATGACCATTTTTATGTCTTCTTCTTCTTCTTCGTCTTCTTCTTATTATTATTATTATTATATTTTTATCCTGATGTCTATTTTATCTGAAATCAATATGGCCACTCCTGCTTTTCTCTGACTGCCATTCACCTGGAGTATTGTTTTTCATCCTTTTACCCGGACTCTATGTTTGTCCTTGTGGCTGAGGTGCGTCTCTTGTAAGCAGCTCATGGTTAGATTTTATTTTTTAATTCAGTCAGCTACTCTGTGCCTCTTTATTGGTGAATTCAGTCCATTTATATTTAGTATGATGATTGATACATGAGGATATCTTGTCTCCATTTCTTCCTTCCTTTTCTTTTTTATCTCCCAGGGGAGAGCGTGAATGCAGTCCCCCACTACCACAAATTATGTAGTCAAGTTTCCCACATTTGGGGAAATCACGGGGGTCAGCACATCCAGAGTGCAATGGATAAGCCTTGCCCTGGCAAAACCACCTTCATGATCATGGTGTCTCCCTTGCCAGGTAAGTATACTTCTTCCTTCCTTTTTATTTCTTTGTTGTTCCAACTTTTCTCCATTTATTTTGATTTATTGATTCAGGTTGAATAGCTTTCTCCAGCATTTCTTAGAATGCCAATTTTGAGCTGGATAATTCCCTCAGCTTCTGTATATCTGAAAAGGCCTTAATTCCTCCTTCATATCTGAAGGTTAATTTTGCTACATAGTTAATTCTTGACTAAAAATTTCTTTCTTTTTAAAATTTTGAAGATTGGGCTCCACTCCTTCCTGGCTTGCAGAGTTTCTGCTGAGAAGCCAGATGACAGCCTGATAGGTTTTCTTTTGAAAGATATATATGTATATCCCCTGGCAGCCTTGAGGATTCTTTCTTTGTCTTTAGTTTTTGTGATCTTCAGAAAAATGTGCCTTGAAGAATATCTGCTAGGGTCTAGGTAACTAGCTAGGGCTCCTGTTTTCTTCTTGAAATTGGAGTTCTAGTTCTTCTCATAGGTTAGGAAAATTCTCATCTACTATTCAATTTAGTAGACTCTGAGAAGATTCCATCTCACTTCCTTCTGGTACACCTATTATGCTAATATTGTTCTTTTTGATGGAGTCAGAGAGTATTTATAGGGCTCTTTCATTTCTCTTGACTCTCATATCCTTTTCTTATTCCATCTGTTAAATTTCCATGTTTCTATCTTCTATTTCACTAATTCTTTCCTCTCGCTGGTCAGCCCTGTTTCTTATGCTTGTTAGTACTTTTCTCAGCTCTCCCATTATGCTTTTCATTTTGAGAAGTTCCTTCTGGTTCTACTCTAACTTCTTAATTTTGTTGGTAAAGTATTCATTTTGATCAGATAAGTTCTTGTTGAAGTCATTTAACTGTGTCTGGGTACTTTGCCAGCATTTACTGAGCTCTCTGAGTGTCTTGTGTGTTGTATCCCTGAATTCTGTTTCACTCAGAATATTTGTTTCCAAGTCTATAAACTCCTTTTCTAAAGATTTTCCATATTCTTTTAGAGTGGCTTTGGATTCTGAAGTGTGTGTTGTATTTGGTGTGTTTTTTTTCACCTAAAGCATGAGTATGTTTTTTTCTCTGGGTGTTTTTCTAGAAAATGGGCTTCTCTTTTTTTTTCTTATTTTTTTATTTCAACCGTCTTAGTCTCAATGCTCCCCCTCTTTTGGAGAGTGAGATAGGTTGTGGTCTGACTGCAGCCTGGTATATCTGTGCAGTGTAGCAGGTTGCAGTAAGCGCTCAGTTGAGGAGGGATGAGTTTTGATGAGAAGGTTGAGGGAAGCAGTCAGTTTCTTTGTCCTGGGGTTGCACTTCACTTTGTTGGCTTAGCTGGTAAAAGGTGGAACAGTAGAGGTTTTGGTGGTATTGCGGAGTGTGGGTAGGAGCTGAGGTGGGCCTGAGACACAATAGCATATTCCTCTGTCAGCTGGGGGGCTGGTGGGTCAATGTCAGAGGAGGTGCACAGCTCTGGTCTTTCTCCTCTCTGCTCTGCTTGGGCTGTTTTCACTTTAGGAGCCTGTATTCAGGTCAGCTGTGATGTTTCTGTAAGCCAGTGCCCAGGTGCACCAATTGGTGGTTGGTTGGCATCTCAGTCCCTCTCAGTCCTCTACTGTGCTCAAGTTGCTGTTTTCAGTTCAAGAGCCCTGTCTAGAAAAGCTGCTCCTTAACAGCAACTCTATTCAAGTTCAGCTGTGACTCTTCTATAAGCCAATGACTAGGCATGCTGAGGTGTGACTGGTGGGCTGGCACCCTGCTCTCTTGCCACCTGAGAAGTTTAGCCACACCTGCTTCATAATCCCCATTTCACTTCAGGCATGGTGATCTAAGTGTGGCACAGTATGCTGCTCCTTGAGTTCAGATGTTAAATTGTCCATGGTCTCATGGGGCTCCCACTCTCCTGGGGTCTCAGCTTCCAGCCCACCCAGGATCTAAGTTCACTTTTACTATAGATCCCCATCTCCCATTTTTCTGCCAGCACCGTATCATGTTCTGCATCCCCATCCCCACACTCTTCCTTCCCTTTCCCTCTCCACTTGTCCCTTTTTTCTCTAATCTTCAGGTGTTGTTCTGCATTGCGTGGTCCTCTCAGTTGAGGATGTTTCTCAGGGTTTCCCCTATGGATTCCCTTTTGTTCAAAAGTCCCTTCCCAGGTAGGTATCGAAGTTCTCTACACTACCATATTTTTTCTCCTCAATTTATATTTTTAATATCTATAATTTTCTGACAATAGGTTTTTAAGAAAAAATTATTTTGGTAAAATTTAATTCTGAAGTATTTTATAATTCAATTGTAAATGAGATTGTTTTCTTAATTTCTTCTTCTAATACTTTGTTCTTGGTGTAAAATCTCTGACTATTAAGTTACCATACTCATCCTAGAGAAAATGTTACATACCTCTTTGATGAATATCACTATGGTCACCTTCATAATACCCCCCATGCAAAGCTATGCACTGATGCCAGCACCTAGTACATCCTCCAAAACAATTTTGGAATTTTTTACCTGAAATGACCATCAGAACCATCATGATATTACCCTTGATGTCCTGAATGTCTTCAAAATGTCTTTATTTAATTATAGTTTTGTCTTTATCTTTGGTTAAAAAAATCATTGGGGACCAGATCAGGTGAGGAGAGAGGGTGTTTCAATCTAGTTATTTATTTACTGGCTGAAAACTCTCACACAGACAGTGCCTTATGAGCTGGTGCACTGCCGTGATGCAAGAGCCATCAGTTGTTGGTGAAATCTTCAGGTTGCATTTATCTAACTTTTTTGTTTAGCCTTTTCAGCACTTCAAAATAGTAAACCTGACTGATTGTCCAGTTGGTATAACTTTATAATGAACAATGCCTCTGATATCAAAGAAGGTTAGTAACATTATTTTGACTCTTGACTTGGCTAATGGAACTTTTTGGTTGTTGAGAGTTGGCTGACTTCCATTATGCCCTTTCATACTTTATTTCAGGGTTGTATTTGCACACTCATGTTTCATCACTAGTGATAACATGATTCAAAACATTGTCTTGCCTCTCAAAAAGGTCTTGGCAAACTTCAACTCTCCTTTGCTTTTGTTCATTGGTGAGCTTTTTCAGGACCATTTTTGCACACACCTTCCTATGCCATGACTTTTAGTTAAGATGTTCTAACTACTACTCTATCAATGTTTACTTGGTCTGTTATGTTTCTTACAGTCAGTTAACAATTCTGAATCACAAATCAACAAAGTTTTGTAATGTTTTCTTCTGTTATGCTCATTGCTGTTTAACCTGACTTTTGTTCATCAGTGAGAATTTATCCTTAGAAAAATGTTTAATCCATTTGTACACTGCCATGTTTTATGGTATTATTCCCATAAATTTGAACTAACACGTTCCTGATTTCACTTCCATATTGCCAAGTTTAACAAGAAATTTAATGTGTTTTCATTGCTCTATTTCAAGCTCTGACATTGTTGTGACAGCACACAAAACTACACAGCAGCAATAATGAATGTTACTCAGAAAGATACCACCACAGGTTGAACATAAACACAGCTGTGAGACACTGATATAACAAGGTTATGATACCCTACTGAGTTGTTTGTACGGTTTTACCAATGTAAGCCCATAGTGGCATGTTTGTAAGATTAATTGTCAGACATCATATAAAAATGCAATTTATTTATGAATATTAATTTATATTTCTTCTCTTTCATTAAATTTATTTATCAATTCTAAAAATGTTGGTGGAATATTTAGGTTCTTTATATAGTATCAGGTAATTTGCTAGTAATGACAGTCTTACTTCATCCTATTCAATTTGGATGCCTTTTATTTCTTTTTTCTTGTCTGATTCTTTTACCCATTACTTCAAATACTATGTTGAATAAAAGTGCTAAAAGTGGACATGTTTGTCTTGTTGGTCTTAAGGAAAATGCTTTTAGCTTTTCCCCATGGCAATTGATATTAGTTGTGGGTTTGTCATATATTAAGGTGACCAGACATCCCGCTTTTGGCGGGACAGTCCTGATTTTTAACAATTTGTCCCACATCCCACGGCATTTTAAAAAAGTCCCGATTTTTGGAAAGAATGCATGACAAGCTAGGGAACGGTGGGAGATAGAACAAATTTTTAATCAAGAACCTCCTCCCCCCGGTCAATGGTGTCCCACTTTACCAATGTTAAAATCAGGTCACCTTATTATATGGATGTTTTATTTTGATTTATGTTTTCTGTAGTCTAATTTTGCTGAGAATTTCTATTATATATTGATACTTGGGGAAGCCGGGATGGCTCAGTGGGTTAAGCACTCACTTTGCAGCCCTGGGGACCGAGGATCGAATCGCGGCCCTGGCCCGTGCGGACCCATATGCTGAACTGATAAGTTCCCCTAGTTCAGTTCTCTCTCCATCTCTTTATCTTTCTCTCTCTCTTTCTCTCTCTCTCTCTCTCTCTCTCTCTCTGCCAAAAATGATTTAAAAAAATTGATACTTGATTTTGTGAAATGCATTTTTTGCACCTATTGATGGGATAATATTATCTTTATAATACATGTTGTTTATGTGGGGTATCACATTAATTAATTTGCAAATATTGAACCAAACTTGCATAACAAAAATGAGTTTTGCTTGATTGTAATGTATGATCTTTTAATGCACATATTGCTGAATTTGGTCTCCTAATATTTTGTTGGGGTTATTTGCATTTCCGTAATTATTGATACCTATAACTTCAATAGGCAGATGCTAATTTTTCTCCCTTTGAGGTTGAACTCAACTTAATGATGTGCTTCTAATATAATAAAATATGACTTCCAGATTAGTTCATAATAAGCAATTTAACTTTCTCTCTCTCTCTCTCTCTCTCATCTTTTTCTCTCTCATCACTCATTCTGGAGAACACCAGATGTTGTCTTGAAGAAACTCACTTATCCAGAAACACATGTGGTCAGAAACTCTGGTCTTCAGCCAGTGAAGAACTTGAGGATTCCTATAAACAACAATATGAGTTTGAAAGTGAATGTTCTAACCTCTCAGTCAGTCTTTCAGATTACTATAGTCTTGGTTGACATCTTAATTGTAATTTAATGGAAAATATTAAGCTTGACTCAGCTAAGCTTCTCCCGAATTCCTGAGAACTAATACACACTTGTTGTTTTAAACCAAGTTTGGAGTTAACTTGTAATGTAACAATACATAACATACAAGTAAAAAATGCAATATTAGATATATAAGGTATATAAATTTATGGGAAAGGTGAGGAAGAAATTGAATTAGTTGATCAATAACAGAACTGACAAAGTAATATATATTTATGTATCAATTAATATGGAGTCATTTGTGTAAGTAGTTTATTCAAGTGTGAGAGGTTGTTAATATTATTTGAAATGAGTTTGGAATAAATTATTTTCAAAAGTTAATCTTTTAATATGGTTATATTAGTGCCTCTAAAGAAATGTTTCTGTATGAAAGAAGCGTTATTCATACCAAATAGGATGTTTTCTTCTGCTCTTTCCTTTTTATTTAAACACATGGTTACTTCTAATCCAGACAATTCTAATAATCAATTTTAAAACTTTTAGAATATTTCTTATTGTTAAGATCATAACCATTTCTAGGAGTTTAAAAACCAAACCAAAACAAAATGTTTTAAAATATCACAGAGGCATAACATTACCTATCTATAAACAAATTTTAATAAAATTCAGATTGGAGATACCAGGATAGTTCAGTTATTGAGCTCTTGCCTTGCAATTGTGAGGTCTGGGGTTTGATTCCCAGCCCCAGACCATGCAAGCCCATATACTAAACTGTGGCACAACTGGTAACCACTCAAATGGCAAGATGAGGAAGATGCTTGCCTTCCATGCCAGAGGCCATCAGTTTGATTCACACCCTGCACAGCCATATATCCACCTGTGTGAAATGAATCCATGTCACAATTAATGATGTACAACTATATAGAATTCTCTGCCCCCCATCTTCTTTAAAACAATAAAATAAATATTTTCTTAATGCAAATAATTACTCTAATAAATATATGCTACTAAATTGCATGCCCCTATCACTTTCATTGCCGTCATTAATATTCAAGTTGAAAAATCAGAAATCTGAACATTTTCTTTCCCTTCAGCTATTGTAGTTAATGAAAGTAAACCACGGACAATCTTGAAAAAGTTAAATTTAATTGACAATGTGAAAGTTGGGCAATAATACAATATATACTACACCAGCTTCACCTGTCTCATGTTTATACATCCCTGGTGCTCTCATGCTGTACACTCTTACTCATTGTTTCTTATACATGTAAAATAGAAAAAGCTCTTCTATCTAATTTCTGTTAGGTCAAAATAACATTGAAAAATATGCATAGTTCTTTTTGATTAATATATTGAATCATCAGAATAACATATTTGCCATGGAAAAACTTCTACCACCATCCAAACACACACTGAAATACCAGAGACCATTTTATGAGGCAGTTTGATTTTTGGTGGCCTCAAAAATGAGAGCAAGGTTACAGTAGAATGCCAGAATGTTTAACCTCATAAAAAAATGACAGGATGAGTACTAAGAATGCTAGTTGAAAATAATAGGATATCACTTTGGGGAGCAAGATGGTGGCATGAGAAGAAGTTATTGAAACCTCTCCTGTAAACTACAACAAATTGAACTATTAATTCAAGAAAGGAATCCCTAAGAACACATCGCTTCATCTGAGAGACCCACTCATTACAAGTAAACACCTAAAGGTGGGGGAAAAAAGTAGGTAAACTGAAAAGAGAAAAATATTACGTGCAGAGATAGAACAGCAGGATGCACTTTACAGCCAAGGAGAAAAAGTGAGATGAGGGCTGAGAAAAGCAAGCCCTGAGCTCAGCATGACCCTGAGAGAAAGAAAGTCTGAGGCACAAATGGTACAAATCAATGGCCTGGAACTAAACTAACTAGCTATAACATTTTAAATGGGACTGTAAGAAATAGTATTGTCCCATTATAAATGGTATGTATTGTCAGTCTACTGAAACCTCGAATTTACCCAGTGATACTAGGTTGACTGAACATACCATTTGAAATGAGACAGTACCATTGTTTTCTTTTCCATGTAAAATGGTAGGCCTGGTCAGCCTACACAGAACTCTGTGTGGTCCAGGGATAAATAGACTGAGGTAGTTGTAGAAACAGAAAGTCAGTCCAGAACTCAGTGCATTCCTGAGAGGAAAAAACTGAAAGGGTGGTAGGTGCACAATGCAGGCTTGGTGCTTCATGAGGTCCCAAGAAAAATAAAGTCTGGGACATGGCATGCATGAAACATGGGCTGTGAACTCATAGTGGTGCTGAAAGTGAAAATAACTGAGAAGGTGGCATGTGTGCTTTTCCTGGTCCTGTACATTTCTTACTGAGGGTCCACCTTATAATACAGCTTAATCCAACACCTAAGACAGAGAATTCATAGCATACACAAGGCGAAAACTTGCACAGCAATCACTGCCAGGCAGAACCAAAAACAGATAGCCTTGATGCCTCCCCCCACCACCCTCCCAGAGCTTATTTTCCCACCTTCACTGAGTGTTTACAGGAAAGGAGATGTAAAAACTAGTCAGCTACATACTGGAAATTGCAGTTATCTGGTGCCACAAACAAACCCGTACCTCATCCAAATAAAGCCTACCATAACCTTTCTTGAAAGAAACTGACAGGGTGATCCAGGAAAGCTAAGACACACAGACACCGCATGCAGGGCCAGCACAGGGATTATAGAGGCATAGAGCTCCAACTACCCACCACATCCTCCCAGTGGTGTAGTGCACTGAGATCAAGGTGACTGGGTCAAATAAGAGAAGTGTACCTCCCAGGAAAGCTTCCAACATCAGATTAGAAAAAAAAAAGATAAAATAAACTGCTGCAGCCCAACAAAGAAAACATAGTACTTCAGTGACACCTACCAGGAAGCAAAAGAAAGAGCTCTTCATATGTACCTATGTTAAGACCTACTCTTGCAGATAAATCCCCAGGAAGAGAAATGTAGTAACAGCTGTAAATACCCAAATAAACTGCTCAGAAAAAAAAAAAAGTCTCTAGAAAGGAAATTTAAAGACATGAAACTTTGTGATTAAGATGAAAGAATTTAAGATTGAAATTCTGAAGAAAAAAAAAAGCAATTAATGCAAGAAAACTTACACAGGCAGTTTAAGAACTCAAAAAGAAATTCCACAAACAAAATAAATGTTTTTATAAAGAGATTGAAATTTTAAATAAAACCAAATATAAATTCCTGGACATGAAGAACTCAGTAAAAAAAAGACAAAGAATGAAATAGCTAGCTTAGGTAATGGAGCATACCAGATGAAATAAAGAATTAGTGATATCAAAGAAGAAAATATGGAAATGACACAAATGGAGAAGAGATAAAAATAAGAGTTAAAATAAATGAAATAACACTATAAGAACTATCTGACTCCATTAAAAATAACATAAGAATAATATGTTTTATTAGAAGGAGAAGAGAATATGAAGGGCACAGAGAATCTATGCAAACAAATAGACATTGAGAACTTTTCAAACACATGGAAAATTTTGGACCCTCCAATCCAATAAGCAAACAGAACACCTAACTACCTGATCTGGAATAGACATTTTTCAAGGTGCATTATATTGAAGCTGTCAAATATCAAAAACTGAAGAAAACAAAAACAAAATATTTAAAGGCAGCCAGGACGAAAAATACGGTAACTTATAAAAGAAAGCCTATAAGATTACTGTAAGAATTCTAAACTAAAACACTACAAGACGGAAGGTAGTAAAATAAAATATTAAACTTGTTGAAAGATAAATTACCAGCTAAGAATAGTTTATCAAGCAACGTTGTCCTTTATGAGGAATAAAGATCTTACCAGATATATAGAAGCTGAGAGAATTTTTCAAGCACAAGGCCTATAGTACAGAAAATAATGAAGAAAGCTATTTAACCTGGAATAATAAGTCAAAATAGATAGGGGTAATCAGTAACAAAAAGTAAATAAATAAATAAAAATAGAAAGGAAAAAAAATAAATAAACATCTGATTTCCTGAAATGACAATAAGAAACATTTTTAAGGAGAAGCCGGGATGGCTCAGTGGGTTAAGTGCTCACTTTGCAGCTCCGGGGACCGAGGATCGAATCCCAGCCCCGGCCTGTGCGGACCCATGTGCTGAACTGGGGAGTTCCCTCAGTTCAGTTCTCTCTCTGTCTCTGTATCATTCTCTCTCTCTCTGTCAAAAACACTAAAAAATGAAAATAAATACAATGTAAATGTTAAAAAAAAGAAACATGCTTAAGAAAAAAAGTACTACTGTTTATATAAAACTTTATTTTACATAAACTTAATGAAAACTACTTAAAAATTCCAGAACTGAGACCTAAAAAATAAAAAAAAAGTATCACAGAAAAATGGCACAGGACACCACACCACCAAACTAAAATAATAGATAAAAACTAACAAGTAAAGAAACAATAATGACACTGAGCTACCTGAAAACAAGAGATAAAATGGCTATAGAAAATCCTCATATATCAGTAATTGCTCTAAATGTAAAGGGACTGAATTCACCAATAAAA
This sequence comes from Craseonycteris thonglongyai, assembly GCA_004027555.1. Classification (NCBI taxonomy): domain Eukaryota; kingdom Metazoa; phylum Chordata; class Mammalia; order Chiroptera; family Craseonycteridae; genus Craseonycteris; species Craseonycteris thonglongyai. Next base: position 10,277 of record PVKE010025718.1, on the reverse strand, counting down.
AGATAGAGTAGAGGATTGAATAAAAAAAAACACAATGCAAATAAATACTGTCTCCAAGAGACACAGCTCAGTTATAAGTACAAATATACTCAAAGTGAAAGTGTGGAAAACTATACTCCAAGAAAATGGCACCCTGAGTAAAGGAGGTGTAGCCATACTTACACATAATGAAAGAGACTTCAGGATAAAAATAATAATAGGAGATAAAGAAAGACATTTCATAATGGTAAAAGTGACAATGCAACGAGAGATGATTCTTGGTGGTAAACACATAATGCAATACATAGAAGATGTAATGTAGGGTTATACACCTGGAAACTATGTAATTGTTACCGACCAGTGTCACCCCAATAAATTTAACAATAAAAGAAGAAGTTATGGCACATTAATATATATCCCACTAATTAGGATGCACCAAAATGTATTTTAAAATATATTTTTATTTATTTATTTTTATTTTTGACAGAGAGAGAAAGAGAGAGAGAGATACAGAGACAGAGAGAGAACTAAACTGGGGGAGCTCTCAGTTCAGCATATCGTTCTGCACCGGCCGAGGCCGGGATTTGATCTCCGGTCCCCGGCACTGCAAAGTGAGCGCTCAACTCACCGAGCCATCCTGGCTTCCCCCCAAAATGTATTATAGAAAGCAACTACTATGAGAATTAAAGAAAGATACTGACAAAAACACAATTATGATAGGGAGCATAAAAGCCCCAGTGACAGTCATAAACAGATCATCCAATCAGAAAATCAATAAGAAAACATCAACTTTAAATGACACATTACAGCAAATAAACATACATAACATTACAGGGTACTTCATCCTACAGAACAAGACTATACATTCTTTTACAGTTCACATGGAACATTTTCAAGTATAGACCATTTGCTAGGACACAACACTAACTTCAACAAATTTAAGAATATTGAAATCATACTAATTGTATTCACTGACCACAGAGCAGAAACAAATCAAAATAAAGACACATTATAACAAAATTGTTGGGATGGATCAATGGTAGTATAAACAGAGAAATTTAAATTATTACAGGACTACCTCAAGAATCAAAATAAATCCCAAATAAACAGCATAACATTAAATCTTAAGAATTAGAAATAATAAATGAAACCCAAAGTCAGCAGAAGAAAGAAACAAATAAAACTAGAGCATAACAAAATGAAATATAGAAAAAAAATGCAGCAAAGAGCAAGTTTTTGAAAACATTAATAAAATTGTGAAACCTCTGACTAGGCTCACTAAGGTAAAAAGAGAACAGAAACATATAATCAAAATAAGTAAAGATTCCACCTATAAGTAACAAAGAAACAAAAACTCATGGACACAGTCAATAGTTTAGTGGTTAACTGAGGGTAAAGGGGAAGGTGGGTGAGAGAACAGTGGGTGGGAGTAGGAAAGGGACATCCATTCTATGGTGATGAAAAAAAACTCATTCTGGGTGGTGAGCACATAATGTAATACATAGACAATGTAATGTAGAATTTTACATCGCAAACTACCGGTATGTGATTTTTACCAACCAATGTCACCCCAATAAATTTAACAATAAAAATAACAAGTAAAGAAAGAGGAGCGATTAAAATAAATACCACTGAAATACAAAGGATAATACAAAAATACTATGAAGGACTATATACCACCAAATTCAACAACCTAGAAGAAATAGACAAGTTTTTAGAAACATATAGTCTACCTACACCAAATCAAGAAGAACTGGATAATATAGATAAGCCGATCAACAGTAAGGAAGTCAAAACAACCATCCAAAACTTCCACAAAAGTAAAATCCAGGACCAGAAGTCTTCACTATTTTTTTATTATTATATTTTATTGTTAAATTTAATGGGGTGACATTGGTTGGTAACAATTAGATAGTTTCCTGATGTACAAGTCCACATCACGTCACCCATGCATCGCATTATGTGCCCACCTCCCAGAATCAGCTCCCCTTCCACCACCATATATCTGGTGCCCACTCTAACCTCCCCCCACTATTTTTTTATTGTTAAATTTAATGGGGTGACATTGGTTGGTAACACTTAGTTTTTAGATGTACAAGTCCACATCATATCACCCATGCATCGCATTATGTGCCCACCACCCAGAATCAGTTCCCACTCCAGCACCATATATCCGGTGCCCACTCCCACCTCCACCCACAACTCTTCCTCCCCCCTACTCTTGCAGAGCAGGGAGCCATGGCGATCTAGTGGAAGTCAGATGTCAGAGTGTGTTAGAGAGACACCAACTGAGGCAAGAAACAAGCAGGGAGTGGGGTAAGAGGCAAGAGCTGAAAGGCAAACCTAATGGGTCCAGCCACCTTGAAAAGACATTTGAACGTATAAGGTCATTCTGAATTCCAGAACCAGGGACATCTTCAGATATTGAGATGGCTTTTGCCAAATGCCAACTTGGAAAATGTGTTTTTCCTTTGGTTTACAAAGAGAGAATAACCTATTGTGCATTTATAAGAAGGAAATATGACTTCCCACAGTCTATAAGCACCTAATTTTGTTCTTTCTTTCTATCAGCAAATATCTATTTATCAAGGGGGTATCAAGTCCCTGAGCAAGAGTCCCAGCCCCCAAAGCCTTCCATCTGGTGTAGGGACAGACAAGGACATAGATAGTTATGACACAATATGGACTGTGGCCCTTTCTCCAGAGGTGGTGATCAGCACATTATGAAAGCATATGGCAGGTGGCCCTAGCCCAGCTGGGGAGGGGTATCAGGGTGCTAATTAGCTATGATGGAACTGACAGTTCATCTGAGATGTCAAGGGTGAATAGGAGTGAGCCAGAGAAAGTAAGAGAAAGTTCATGGAACAAAGTCTTCGCATACAAAGAGGCCAGAGAAGGTGGCATGGTCAGTGCTTGGCTCAGATCATAGCATGGTGCCTGCATTAATCTATTTTATACTCAACATCCCCAGGTGGTGCTTCTATTAGCCCCAGTTTACAGATGGAGAAACTGAGGCACAGAGAGGTTAATTTCCAAAGATCACCCAGCTAGTGAGTGACTGACAGTAGTTCAAAATGACTGGAGGATATTGGGGGAGAGTGGTGGGAGACACAGCTGTCCAGAGACACAAAACCACATAAAGAACAGATCAGACATCAAGTTAGGAATTTGTAAGCATTTATAAGAATTTGTAAGGGGGTGCAAGTTAATTATACTAGGAGGTGATGTGAGCTCTACAAAGCTCACACCACATGCTTTGTGGAAGAAAGTGTTGGAGATAAGTAAGGGTGGTGGTGGAAGACCAACAGTCTGGTGACAGATGCTGGTGGCCTGAGCTAGATGAGTGACAATGAGGGTGACAGAAACTGGGATTCCTGGGACCTTTGTTCAGTACAATCAACTGAACAATAGCTGCTCAAATGGCACAGGAGGAGAAGAGGGAGGCATGGAGGCTTTAGCCAGGCTCCTGGCTTGGGTTCTGCACAGATGGTGGAGCCACCAGAAGAATTCTCTGAGATCCTACTAACAATGAAACATCAGAAAACAAATGAAAATACATTTTTTTAATCATAACAAATAAAATAAAATATCTAGGAATAACCTTAACAAATGATGTGAGAGACCTACACACTGAAATCTATGGCACTAATAAAATAAATCTAATAAAACACTTATAAATGGAAAGATATTATGTATTCATAGATTAAATGTATCAACACAGTTTAAATTGCTATATTATGAAAAGCAATATAAAGATTTAATGCAATTTCCATCAAAATCCCAAAGACATTCTTTCAAAAAATATATTTGAACTGGTAAGACCAAATTTTACACTTGATCTTAGCCAAAAGGCTAAGCAGTGAACACATGTTGTAGTTCATAGACAATGTGCTGTAGAGTTGTACACCCAGAGCCTATGTCACTTTTACTAACCAATGTAACCCTAATAAATTTAACAATAAAAAAATAAATTTAAAAAATCATTAGAATTGTATGCAATCAAAAATTACCCTTAACACGTTGTGTACGGCGGGGTTTAAAACCCTCATACCCCTCTGTTCTGGCAGGTATTTAAATGAGACCACGTTGAAATGAACTCTTTTCTTTAAAGTGCTATTGCTTTCATATTATTTATAACTTTTCAATTAAATTTTTTGTACTTACTCACGTAAATTTATCCATTGATAATATTTGCTTGTTATATATCAACCAAACCTCATTAATTAAATAAATCTTGCAAAAAATAAAAGGTCAAGTGTAATAATGAGAATTCTCATTACCCGTCCTTAACACGTGGCTCAGAATAAATAAAGATTCTCGTGATCCGTACGCAATGTGTTAATTGCCAAGGCAACCCTACAAAAACAACAACTATGAAAGCTTCACACTCTTGGACTTCAATTTATGCTACAAAGTGTCAATCATCAAAACATCTTGGTAGTGACATCTTGGTGGCGGCATGAGAGGAGAACGCCAATAACTGCCTATGAAGGAACTTGTGAACACAGTGGAATCCACGGGGGAAACCCTGAGAAGCAACCTCAACTAAGAGAACCACACAATGCAGAACAACAACACCTAAAGGTTAGAGGGAAAAGGGGAGAGCTGGAGAGGAAAGAGGAAGCAGCAGCTCGGGGACAGGGACTTGGAGCACGGCCTGGGCCTGGCAAAAACAAAGGGCGATTGGGGGACTATGGTCAAAGTGGAGCTAGACCGAGGGCAGGCTGGAAGCCGAGACCTAAGGACCGTGGAAGCCCCACAAGGCTGTGGACAATTTAACATCCAAACTCAAGGGACAGCACACAGTGCCCTAATCAGATCATGGAGCATAAAGTGGAGCAGGGATTGTGGAGCAGGGTGGCTGCACTTCTGGGCGGGCAGGGTGAGAGCAGGGAATCAGCCCACAACCAATTGACACCCCTGATTTACAAAAGAGATTGACTGTGAGGGAGCACATTTTGAAGACAGGGCTCTTGGAGGGAAGACTGGGGTTGATTGGACACTGCTGCATTAGATGGGCTTAAAGTGAATCCGGCGGTCTCAGCAGAGCCGTAGGCATAGAGTGGCTGTCCGCCGAGCTGCTGCCTGTGCACCCAGGGCTTTTGGCTTCCCACCCACCGGTCAGCCCTGGCGCTGCTGCTTGCGCACGAGACCAGCTTTTGGCACCCCGCCTACTGGGCCATGTGGCGCTGCTGCCAGCATGTGCAATTGGACTGCCGACCTGTCCGCCCCTGCACAAACTCCGGCGCGCATGACCAGGCTACTGAAGGGGCCGCTGCGGCGCTGATACCCATGCATGCGAATGGGCTGCGGACTGGGCCACTGCGGCACCTACGCCCGCACGGAAGACCTGGCTAAGGGTTCTCCTCTGACAAGGTCGTGGCTGTGACCCCTCCCGCGTGGCCCATCAGTACTCTGCCAAGCCCCAGCCTATCTGCACCGCTGCCGGCGGGCACAGCTCACAGACGCAATTCAAAAAAAAAGCAGCCAAGCAGAAGAGAGAGAGACCGGAGGTCCTGCACCCCACTCACACTGAAACACCAGACCCCTGCTGAAAGTGGAATCTGCTATTGTGTCTCAGGCTCCTCCTAGCTCCTACTCAAACATTGCCACACCCGGGCACACCCTCACTACCCTGCTTTCTAACAGCTAAGGCAGCAACTTGAAGTGCCCCAGGCCCAGAAGCTGTCTGCTTCCCGTAACCCTCTCCCAAAACCTCCTCCTCCCACAACTGAGCCCAAAATAAAAAATAAAGAGAAGCCTCTCTGATAGGCAAACCCCAAGAGGGAAAACATACTCATACATAAAGCAAAAAGAACCACATCAAACACAATGCACACCTCAGAATCCAAAGCCCCTCCAGAAGATCAGGGGCACTCTTTAGTAAAGGAGCTTGCACATTTGGAATCAAATGTAAGTGAAACAGAATTCAGGGCTGCAATAATCAAAACACTCAGAAAGCTCACTCAATTCTGGCAAAGTACCCAGACACAGTTAAATGACCTCAACAAGAAATTTTGTGAGCAAATTAAGTACTTTACCAATAAAATTGAGATGCTAGAGCAGAACCAAAAGAAACTCCTTGAAATGAAAGGCATCATGGGAGAGCTGAAAAATGAACTGACCAGCATAGGAAACAGGGCTGACCAGCTAGAGAAAAGGATGAGTGAAATCGAAGATACAAATACGGAAATGTCACAGGGGAAAGAAGAATCAAGAGAAATAAAAGAGCACTACAAGAACTCTCTGACTCCATCAGAAAGAACAATATTAGAATAATAGGGGTACCAGAAGGAAGCGAGATGAAATCTCCTCTGAGTCTACTAAAACAAACAGTGGATGAAAAATTTTTTAACCTGTGGATAGAAATACAGCCCCAAATCCAAGAGGAAATTAAAAACTCTAACTGCCTAGACCATAGCAGATCTTCTCCAAGGCACATTGTTCTGAAGATGACAAAAAACAAAGACAAAGAAAGAACCCTCAAGGCTGCCAGGGAAAAACAAAACATAACTTTCAAAGGAAAACCTATCAGGCTGTCACCAGACTTTTCAGCAGAAACTCTGCAAGCCAGGAGGCAGTAGAGCACAATCTTCAAAATATTAAATGAGAGAAATTTCCAGCCAAGAATCAACGGCCCAGAAAAATTAACCTTTAGATATGAAGGAGGAATTAAGGCCTTTTCAGATATACAGAAGCTGAGGGGATTCTCCAGCTCAAAACCAGCACTCCAAAAAACACTCAAGGAGGCTATCCGACCTGAATCAAGAAATCAAGATAAATGGAGAAAAGTTGGAACAACAAAAAAATAAAAAGGAAAGAAGAAATGGATACAGGATATCCTTATATATCAATCATTACCCTGAATGTAAATGGACTGAATTCACCAATAAAGAGGCACAGGGTCGAAGACTGGATTAAAAAACAAAATCCAACCACATGTTGCCTATAAGAGACACAACTCAGCCACAGAGAAAAACATAGACTCAGGGTAAAAGGATGGAAAACAATACTCCAGGCAAATGTCAGTCAGAGAAAAGCTGGAGTGGCCATACTGAATTCTGATTAAAAAAACATCAGGATAAAAAAAATAATAAGACATAAAGATGGACATTACATCTTGACAAAAGAGACAATACACCAAGAAAGCATGACACTCATCAATATATATGCCCCTAATCAGGAAGCACCGAAGTTGATAAAGCAACTACTAACAGATATAAAAGGAGAATTTCACAAAAATACAATTATAGTAGGAAATCTAAACACCCCCCTGACAACATTGGACAGATCATCCAAGCAGAAATTAATAAGGAAATTGCAGCTTTAAATGATACATTCCAGGAAATGGACATAATTGACATTTACAGTTCATCCCATCCTACAACAAAGGGCTATACATTTTACTCTAGTGCACATGGAACATTTTCAAGGATAGACCATATCCTAGGAATTAAATCCAACCTCACCAAATTTAAGGGCATCCAAATCATACCAAGTGTATTTTCAGATCACAAAGCATTGAAACTAGAGATTAATTGCAAAAGATCAAGTGCAGAGAGAACCACACATACATGGAGATTGAACAATATGCTATTAAAAAGTGACTGGGTCAAAGAGGAAATAAAAAAAGAGATTAAAAATTTTGTAGAAACGAATGACAATGAAAACACGACATACCATAATTTCTGGGACCCAGCGAAAGCAGTATTAAGAGGGAAATTTATAACATTACAGGCCTAACTCAAGAAACAGGAAAAACTACAAGTAAACACCCTCACATCTCATCTTATAGAGCTATAAAAAGAAGAACAGAAGTGCCCCAAAGCCAGCAGAAGAAAATAATTAATAAAAATCAAAGCAGAACTTAATGAAATTCAGAATAGAAAAACAATAGATAAAATATATGCCACAAAAAGCTGGTTCTTTGAAAAAATCAATAAAATCGACAAACCACTGGCTAGGCTCACCAAAGGACAAAGAGAAAAATCTCATATATCCAGAATACAAAATGATAGGGGAGAGATTACAACTGATGCTGCAGAAATACAAAAAATCATAAGAGATTATTATGAAAGATTCTATACCAACAAATTTGACAACCTAGAGGAAATGGACACATTTCTAGAAACATATATTTTACCTAAACTAAACCAAGAAGATTTGGATAACCTAAATAGATGAATAAACTATACAGAACTTGAAACAATTATCCGAAAATTTCCCAAAGGTAAAAGGCTTGGATCAGATGGCCTTACCAATGATTTCTACCAGTGATTCAAAAAAGAATTAATGCCCATCCTCCTCAAACTACTCAAGAAAATTAAAGAGGAAGCAGTACTACCCAACTCTTTCCATGAAGCAAATATCTACTTAGTACCAAAACCTGGGAAAGACAATACCAAAAAGGAAAACTATAGGCCAATCTCACTGATAAACACTGATGCAAAAATCTTAAATAAAGTATTAGCTAACAGAATACAACAATGTATTAAAAAGATTATTCACCATGACAAAGTGGGATTTATCCTAGGGGCACAACGATGGTTCAACATATGCAAATCAATCAGTGTAATCCAGCACATAAACCAAACAAAGGATAAAAACCACATGATTATCTCAATTGATGCAGAAAAAGCATTCAACAAGATACAACACCCATTTATGATAAAATCACTGAATAAAATGGAAATTGGAGGAAAATATCTCAACATAATAAAGGCCATATATGACAAACCCTCAGCAAATATTATACTGAATCGGGAAAAGCTGAAGCCTATTTTCCTAAAATCAGGAACAAGACAGGGATGACCCCTGTCACCACTGCTGTTCAACATAGTTCTGGAAGTTCTTTCCAGACCAATCAGACATAAGAAAGGAATAAAAGATATTACAATCGGGAGAGAAGAAGTTAAACTGTCACTCTTTGCAGATGATATAATCCTTTATATAGAAAACTCTAAAGACTCTATCAGAAATCTATTACAAATAATAGACAAATACAGTAAATTCGCAGCATACAAAATCAATGTCCCCAAATCAGCTGCATTTTTGTATGCCAACAATGAAGCTTCAGAAAGAGAGAGGAGAAGATCCATTCCCTTTGCCATTGCAAACAAAAAAATGAAATACCTAGAAACGAATCTAACAAAGAACGTGAAGGACTTATACACTGAAAACTATAAGACATGCTTAAAAGAAATTAAAGAGGACACAAAGAAATGGAAAGACATTCTATGTTCATGGATTGGAAGAATAAACACATTTAAAATGGTCATACTCCCGAAAGCAATATACAGATTCAATGCCATTCCCATCAAAATCCCACAGTCATTTTTTCAAGAAATAGATTTTTAAAATCATCAAATTTTTATGGAACTACAAAACACCACGAATCGCAAGAACTATCCTAAGAAAAAAGGATAAAGCTTGGGGCATCTCACTGCCTGACTTGTATCTATACTACAAAGCCTCAGTAATCAAAACAGCTTGGTACTGGCAGAAAACCAGACACATGGACCAATGGTATAGAATTGAAAACCCAGAAATAAACCCACAAATTTATGGACAGATTATTTTTGATAAAGAATCAAAAAATATACAGTGGGGAAAAGAAAGCCTCTTCAGTATATGGTGCTGTAAAAATTGGAAAACCTCATGCAAAAGGCTAAATATAAATTATTATCTTTCACCATATACTAAAATTAACTCAAAATAGATTAAAGACCTCCAAATAAGAAAGGAAACAATAAATTGCATAGAAGAAAACATTGGCATTAAAATTATAGACCTGGGATTCTGGGAGGACTTTATGAATCTGATCTCATTGGCAAGGGAAATAAAAGCACAAATAAACACATGGGACCTAATTAAGCTAAGAAGCTTCTGTGCTGCAAAGGAAACCATCAACAAAGCAAAGAGGCAACCAACCAACTGGGAGAAAATATTTGCAAACAATGCCTCTGATAAGGGGCTAATATCAAAAATATACAAAGAACTTGTACAACTCAACAAGAAAAAAACAAGCAATCCAATTTAAAAGTGGGCAGATGAACTTAACAGACACTTCTCTCATGAAGACGTACATATGGCCAACAAATATATGAAAAAATGTTCTATTTCACTAGCAATTAGGGTGATGCAAATAAAAACCACAGTGAGATACCATCTTACTCCTGTTAGAATGGCTATAATCAACAAGACAAGGGATAACAAGTGCTGGAGAGGCTGTGGACAAAAAGGAACCCTCATACACTGCTGGTGGGAATGTAAACTGGTACAACCACTATGGAAGGCTG
>PVKE010025717.1:0-22826 GCA_004027555.1 Craseonycteris thonglongyai | reverse complement strand
TCTGTCCCCGAACCGCTGCTTCCCTTTTCCTCTCCCGCTCTCCCCTTTTTTCTCTAACCTTTGTGTGTTGTTCCGTGTTGTGTGGTTCTCTTAGTTGAGGTTTCTTCTCAGGGTTTCCCCTGTGGATTCCCCTCTGTTCACAAGGCCCTTCCCAGGCAGTTATCGGCGTTCTCCTCTCATGCCGCCATCTTGGATCTACTCATATTTTAACACTGTAGCCTAATTTTAAATTATAACAAAAAGAAATACAACTGCAAAGAATAATAAAACACAAATTAAAAATTAATAGGTAGAAGCAAAAAATCATAGAACATGTAAATTGATAATAAAATAAGAAAATTTATGGAATAATATCAAATTAATAATTGATAAAAAGATTATAACTTTAAGAATTTAGATGATTAATATGAGATATTGAAGCCAAAGTATTTCAGCTCTGGCTACATATTAGAATTCTATGAAGAATCCCACCTGCGGCTGGCTAAATTAGAAAATCTAACGAGTTTAATGTATAGCCAAGGTTAAAAAATACCATTCAAAACATAGTAAGATATTTAAAATAACGTAAAACCTAATTTAAAGTAGAGGAATAATAAAAGCAAAGGACAAATTTAATTTATTAAAAAATAAAATATTATAATTGAGAAATAAAGGTATAAACTCTTCATAAAAGAATCAATGAAATAAACTAACTACTCAAGAATCCAGTTAATAAAAAGAGAAAATGATTGAAATAAAAAATCATACAGTCAGTCAAAGGGGATATTATCCTAAAACATTTCATAAAGGCTTTTAGTAAAACTCACATATTTCTGATTGTAAAAATATTTTTTATAAAATGTTAGCATACAAGTACTTATATTCATTGATGTGATGGTTGAAAAGTCTAGCCAATGAAAATAAGTAATATAAAGATTTACTTGTTAAAAATGTATGCTTTTGAAATACTTCAAAATACCAAGTACAAAGCAGTTAAAATCAGAAGAAATGTTCAAGAACTTTAAAAATGAAAATATGAAATTTATTTCAAAACCAAAGAAAACCTAAATAAGTTAAGTAATCCTTTGTTCCCAATAAGTAGGCTTAATTTTCAAAGAAACAAATACTTTATCAAATTAATCTATAACCTTTACATAACTTTAAAGAAATAATGCTTTAAAATTAGATGAATTCAAAGTTTCATCTGAAAATAGTGAAAAAAAATGAGAATACATGGAACTTAATTTTTTAAAAGAAGAATAAAATGGGAGGACATGTGCCCTTCATACTAAACACATCAAATTATAACAAGAACAAGATGGTAATATCTGAAAAATGTTCATTGAAGCAGAAAAAAGAAGTCGTTTGTGGTGCATGGTAAAGTAAGCGTTTGAAGTCAGTGAAGAACCTTTAATAAACATTTGTTTTTCCTCTCATACATTAAATTCTAGATAATTATATATATATATATAATACATTTACAAAATGAATATAAAGTACATATTGGAAATATTTATGTGATCATTGTTGGAAAATAACTTTCTAGTCATAACACCAAGAGTAGTTATAATTCAACTTAAAATGTAGAAACTGACAAGAGAGGGTCACTCTTACCATAACAAGAAAAAGACAGATAATTGAAATGCATAAAGCCCCTCAGTGAACTAAGTCACAAGACAACCATTTTAAATCTGAAACGATGATAGGCCTTTCAGAGAAAAGACAGGACACTAGAAAAGTTTTTGCCTTTTGAAGAACAGGAATAGGTGGAAAGCCGAGACCTGTTAGACTAACCCATCAGACCCGGGAGGGGTGGGTGGGAGATGAAAGAAAAACACAGACAACAGCTGGGATCAGGAGGACCACTGACCACTAATGGTGGAGCAAAGGCGCAGGTTTATTTTATCCCACAGCTTGTATACAGCAACTTCCACATGCCAATGTATATTGATTGTCTCAAGCCTTTCTGAGACCTCCTCCCTTTTACACCCCCATAAGCTAGTCTCCTGCGGCTTTCTGCGTACTTTCTCTTCAGGTTTCAGTGGAGGAAAGACGCCCCCTGGACAGTCCTGCAAGACATAGGGTCCTGCCTCTCACATCCGGCTCTCCACAGTGGAAATCATAAAAGACAGTATGATTTCACTGTGGGGAATAGGCATAAACATACAATTTAATAAGTACTGTTAGTGTGCACAAGTTTCCATATGAAAATAGCCAAATGCCCAGGAAATTAGAATTCACAGGGGATATGACCTTTTAAAAGGTTAGTATTCAGTTACAGAGAATAAAATGCAGTCTGGCTAGTTTAAACAGACAAGTCTTGATGCTGTATATACTTAAGTCATATGCTGTATCTTTAGGGGAGCTGAAGAAACAAGTTGGGCTTTTAGAAATGCCCCCCAAAGGCCATACTCGAGGTCTGAGGCATTGTAGAACAGCATCTCCTTCCATGATCAGGCATCTGACTAACAGGAAAATTTCAGCACTAACTGAGGGAAATCAAAGTCACCACTCTGAAGTCAAGAAGCAAACAGAAATTGACTGTTACAGCAGTAAGCATCTCCACAAGAGCACATTGAATGCCCTGTACCTGTGACAGTCATGAAGCCAATAATTATACATTGCAACTGCTCTAGTGTCCCAGAAAAATTAATTCCACTCAGATCTCATTTGCCAGTGAAAATGAAAAGCAAATATGTCTGTCTTCTGACATCCAAATTTGGAATATGTCTGATGGATTCCAGATCTCTTCTAGTCACATTTCTGCCTGCAAAAGAGTTTAGAAAATGTAGTTTTTAGCTTCCCATTCTCTGTGGAGATGGCTTTTCATTAGAAGGAGGCTGGGAAGGATGATTAGCACCTTTTCACTATAGATGCTATCATAGTGTTTACATTGGGTCTCAAAAATCAAATAGTAATGTTACAGAAGGGGAAATTGGAAGATCTTAGAGAAAGAAAAGTTTGCAACAGTAGAGAAGAAAACTACCGTATTTTTCGCTCTATAAGACACACCTGACCTGCCTGGACCCACTCTCCTTCCATGCAGTCCCTGCTTTCTGATCTGGCTGCAGGCTTCCCCGCAGCATCATTAAGGTCCCCAACGTGCACTCTTCTTTGCAGTATTCGCTCCATAAGACGCACACTTTTCCCTCCACTTTTTTTTTGGGGGGGGGGGAAGTGTGTCTTATGGGCCGAAAAATACGGTAAATAAAAACAAATTGAAGTTTATTTTTGACAAGCATAGATTGGATGACTGAAAAATATTCAGGTGAATGGGTAGTTGGGGGTAATGAAAAGATTTTTAGTACCATTTTATTATAGTAATTGGGTTTTGCTTAGAGGTAATGGAGCACTAATAAAAGTCTTTAAAACAAACAAAAAAAAGTGGTCAATTCTATGTAAAAAAAAATAACTTGATACAGTACTAAAGATCAAAGGAATTTTAGTGGTCTTTAATGTTCTTCCTAGAAAGATGTTGATATACTCAGGTATATTTTAGCTGCCTAGCACAACATCGAGGCTTTAGATCGAAAGAATGCCAAGCATATCTTTGTACCTGGCCTGAATTTCATAATGACCATGATATAGTCTTAAAAACAACAGCAACAATAAAAGCCTAAAAACTGAATGTAGGCTTACCTAAGATGGTACAATACCATGTGAGCTCAGAAAAGATGATCATAAACCATTTAGAAAAATTCTGTAGGAAAACAAATTTGGGAATTACAGGGTTAAACATATTCTCATGGTTTACCTCAAAATGCTCAGATTTTATAAATTATTGTGCAATTTTAATTTTCATGTCAGTGGCATACCATGCATTGTTTTTCAGTTATTTTACAAAAAGAAGTATACCTTTCTGTAGCATTTTGGAGGATTAGTGTCTAGTGGGACAGATTTTGGATATACTGACTTAAAGTCACTGAATTTCTCAGTTATTTCCAGACTCCTTGGAAAATAATGTGTTTGAAAAATTTAGGTTAAGTCATCATTTAGTTTGTCTTTGAATATTTGTATTCATTTTTAATGTGCATCCCTTGAGTTTACAAAACTAGGCAGTTCCTAATTTAGCTTGGCAGCTGGAAGAGAAAGATAGCATGCACAATTAAATTTCTAGATTATTTTTTAAAACATCTTTTATCCCTTTTTTTTTAACCCATTCCCACATAACAAACATCTTTTTCTAAGAAAGGGAAAAACTTGTAAAATTTGCAGCATCTTTTCTCCTTTTTAATGCTTACCCACTAGGATAAAATAAAGGAAAAGATAGTGCTGTAAATGGTGGAAAGCTGGGAAATTGGACAAATGAAACAAGTTTCAAAAACCTGAAGTGGAATTTGATCCTAATTATTTCAAATTATTAAGAATGAAAATTTAAATAGATGGAAAAGATGTAGAGATGATATTTCTGCAGATGTCAATACAAAAACTGCTAAACATGATCTTCACAAGGATAAACAAGTAAGGAAGACTTTATTCAAGGTTGTTAAAAGAGGGTAAAGAGGCCAGAACGCAGTCAAAGTGAAACTTTACTTAAAACACATAGGGCTGGAGAGCTTTTAAAAACTAGGCTGGGGAGATCATTGGCCATCTTGTTTTGATAATTGACTTTACTCAGAGGAAAAACAAACTTTATCTTATTTTCATAACAGGAGGTAGTTTTACAACTTGGGGCAAGTCATTTTGACAAAATTAGACTCCTGCCTTCCCTTAGAAACTGGGAGAGAGGAGTTCTGACTTCCTTGATTCATTTCAAAGTGATGGCTCCTAGATCCTTGAGAAAGAGTTGCTCAGGTTGTAAAACTTATAAGAAGCCTTTAAAAAGATTTACATCTAAAGGGGAAGTGAAAGAATGTACAGTGAAATGCTTGGAAAGTAAATGTTCTGAGAAGAGGGAGGTCAGGGGTCTATAGTCAGGAAGAAGCCTGTCTAAAATTTCATCAGGCCAAGGGGAAGACTAGGGTATATTGGGCACAAATATAACCAGAGATGCTGGTGTGCAATTTTCACAGTATTATTATATTAAGTCCTAAACACACACATTTCCAGATATACAGATCAGTAGAAGAATATCTCTTAGGGACTGGACTAAACCAATATTTTTACTGTGTTTCCAAAGAGTCTATTCACTGAAAAGCAGAGCAGCAAGGGACATACTTTTATGATTATTTTTTGAAATTGCCCTGTGAAAAAAGTTTTTAAATATGTAAACACCATCATAATCCTAAAATTCCAACCACACACACACACAAAAAATTTCTACACAGTCGTACATAACACTTTTATATTTTAAGTGGTATGATAATGTGTTCACAGTAGAATATATATATATATATATATATATATATGTGTGTGTGTGTGTGTGTGTGTGTGTGTGTGTGTGTGTGTGTGTGTGTGTGTATTTTTTCCTTTCTATTACTCTAGTTTCCTAATTTTCTCATGTCTAATTAGCTGTAGTTATAAATGAGGTCACATTTCACATCTCTTCACAGCTCCTTAATAGGTACTTTCCAACCTAAATACTTTGGGGAAGGTCAGGGTTATCTCCTATGTGATCACATACAATTCTGGTGAGTCATCTTGTGACTTATTTATAAGACTTCTACCATTGACTTTACTTTCACTTTGACTGGTTTTCGCTGCACCCTTAACTGCTCAGTGCCAGTACTTTTTCACCCAGGTACTCTGGTCTTAACCAGGACTCTTAATAATGCACTAATGTTCTCAAGGTGATGTGTCTGATAAGCTAGTACTTGTGGTTGATTCTGTTTCTTCTTTTTGCGAAAAGTTATTTTATGCTGTGTATACTTATATGTATTATATGAGAGAGTTATGCGTTAACATTTTCCCATCCTTATGAGTGGTTTTTCTCATTCAGACCCACAGAGAAGTCCATACGGGAAAGAGTGTATATTGTATTGATTGCACTAATATTATATTGATAGCACTTCTCTGACCTTGAGGCTTTAAGAGTATGTCATGCTTCTCACATCTGGCTCCCCTTTCTTTTGGGATGAGTTTTTTTTCCGTGAATCTATTAGATACTCATGTACACAGATTTCTGACTGAACAACCCCACACGTTTTCTTGACCATACTCAGACACTCCTAATTTCCAGTTTTGGTTTTATCTGGGATCTATACTACTTGATTTTTGGAGGTATAGACTATTTTGCTCCCTTGCTCTTTCTCTTTCCTAAATTCCATTAATTCAAGTGTATTAAATTGTGTTCCCCAAAATGTAATCATTTTAAGTAGGCTTGTAACTTTCATTTCTACTTTATATAAATATTACACACAATTTTCAGAACTACTTAGAACATCGATATATTTTACCACTTACAAGAAAGTCATGGCCCATGTACAACTCAAGTGCATTTGCAAACTATTGTTTTGCTATTTATTTCAAGAAAAGGCTATCTTGTGTCAGTCTAGTAATTTAGTTACACTAGTGAACAAAATAGACTACCATTCTTGTCCCCATGAAGAATATACATATATGTATCTATATAGAGAGAGAAAAAAATAAGAAGAGATCAAGAATTTGTCTCTCACATATGTGCCAAATAGTCTCTGTTGCTTCTTGTGGCCTTATTGTTTTCATAAATGTTTTTATGAATACAGTAAAAATTTTATTTCCTTATAATTAACTGTTACAGCTTTTTCATTCTAAATGTTGGCTCTTTTTTACAGAAATTGTCACCTAATATATGGAGGAGAAAAATTTAAAATTGTTCTATTTTTTCTAAATAGAAATTCATAGTAATTAGAAAAGACACTGAAAAAGATTTCAGATCCAAGAATCACCCTCCACCATTGACCAACTACTTGATTTTTATGTGTTTCCTTATGGTATTTGTAAATGCATCTGGTAATAACTTCTTGAAAGAGTTGTTGCAAGAATCAAGTAGCATAATAATTATGACAGTGGCTGCTGATGTATCTGGTATTTAGTGAGCACTTAACAGAATTGATTGTGTTCCCTTATTATTCTAACTCTCAGAAATTAAGTCTGGATATTTGCAAATCAGACTTGTGTCAAATAAACTTAAAACTGGTAAAATTTAAATTATAATGGCCCTATCAAATTTAAATCCTGTTGTCTTCAAACTCCTTCATATTAAAATTTTGAATAAAACACTTATGACCTTATATTTTATGTTCATTGTCTTCTTATTTCATGTCTCTTATTCTAGTATGAAATCTTTTTTTTTTTTAAATAGATTTTTATTTATTTTTGACAGAGAGAAAGAGAGAGAGAGAGAGAGAGAGAGAGAGAGAGAAAGAGAGAGAGAGAGAGAGAGATACAGAGAGAGCACTGAACTGGGGGAGCTCCCAGTTCAGCACATGGTTCCGCACGGGCCAGGGCTGGGATTCTATCCTCAGTCCCCGGCTATGCAAAGTGAGCGCTTAACCCACTGAGCCATCCCGGCTTCCCCCACTAGTATGAAATCTTGATGATCATAAATTTATCAGTATTATCTCGATGTTCTAAAGAGTTCTCTAAGAAAGGGGTTTGCCCAAAGTACATGCTTAGTACTCTCTGTGTTTTTAATTTGTAGATATAGCCCTCTAAGATCACATATTTTTTCTCTCCAAAATTTATATTCTTAAAACAATAAAAGTATGCCTTATTTTTATGGTTTATCAGTAAGAATTGATGATATTCACCTTTAAAAGATTGTCTCAAGCTCTATTTTCCTCAGTCTAGGTTTTAATTGTCAGCATTTCCAAATGCACACAAACATAAATCTCATTTCTTTCTGTATACCCAGGAGTCTCTTAAATATACTGCTTCTGTTGTAAGGGACAGACAAGATAAATTATATTGTATTATTATGCATGACAGTGCAAAAGAACACCATTGGGCCCAATTCACTCACTTTTTACATGCCTTTTATGAGCTTTCCCACACAGAAGCAGGGGATTTAAATTCTCAGAAAGAGTTATGTATCCCAAATATATAAATTCTCCTTTGTTAAGTGGAACACAGGCTTTGCCACATGCAGCCTCAACAACCGCGTGTCTCAGGTACATAAATCACGAAGGAAATCTAGTTGGAAAGATTTTCACTTCACTAAATAATAGCACTCATAGGGATGAAATTCAAAAACTTTCAAATATGCCAGATGTATATTAGAACATTTAGGAGAAATCATAAGCAGTGACTCCCTTAAGCCTCATTTTACTTCGATTTAGCCAAACAGAAATCTTTCTCTGAAAAACAAGCATTCAGATCTAGGAAGCTGTGAGTGTCAGGAGTTTTGAATTCCATTCTTAATCTTCTTCCTGACAGGCCTTTTCAGCAAGTTCCTTAATGATTCTATGTTCTTTTTATCCCTCCCAAAAAAACCAGGATTGAAAATTGGATATCTACCATTAAGTGGATGGAGCAGGAAGTAGATTTCAGTTTTCTATGTAAAAAGTCACTGACTGATAATAACATGAATGGTATGTAAATTTAGACCTCTTGAGATGCCATCTGAAGGAATGAGTAATGCAGTAGTTCGGACACAGAGTCTGAAAATATATTAGAAAAGTATGATTACTAAAATTGGCGTAGTTGATTGTCTTAAAAGTTCTATTAATTTTAAAATTAAATTTATTGGGATGACATTAGTTAGTAGAATTAGATAGGTTCCAGGTATGTAGTTCTATATTTTGTCATCTATGTATTGCATTATGTGCTCACCCACACAATTAATAATTTTTCTGTCACCATATATTTGATTCACCCTCTCTACTCTCCCACCCCCTCCCCAATTACCATCTGGTAACCAATAAATTATTGATTGTGTTGACAAATTTTTGTTCTTTTGTTGCTTTCAATTTTATAGCTCACGTATGAGTGAAATTACATGGTTCTTAATTTTTTTTCTGTCTGACTTACTGATTTTTTTTCGTCTGACTTATTTCACTTGACATGATGATCTTAAGGTCCATTATTTTCATCTCTTTTTATATGTTGATCATACCTATCCTATTTTCCACCGATAGCAACAACAACAGTATTGGGGAAATTATTTTAAAAGAAAAGGATAATTGTACTTGCGTTGACAGCACATATACTTTAAAAAAGGATAACAGAGAATTTAAAAATACAGATGTTAGTCTCATCATGACACTTCACCACAATTGAACATTACATTAGGGGCATAAGAAAGAGAGAAAGTATTATAATATGTACAGGGTCCAACAGAAGATAAACCCCTTTTTTATGGGCTGGTAATCAATACCAAATCTATTGTTACAAAATCACAAGCATATAATTGTGTAACATATCCATATTATACTCCAGCACACTATACTACTTTAAAAAGGGCGTTACTTCTGCCAGACCCTGCATTCTTTTTAGTTTAGAGAAAACTGGGATCCAGGGTGTTTTGGCTGTGATGTCAGATCTGTGAAAACTCTCTTGCTACCTCTTGAGCAGCTGCTGCACTTTCAGGAAAGCCACAAATACACAACTGATAACTTGGAGAGGTAACTAATATTTATACATTGATATCATCGCATTCTTTAATTCTGATTACCAATGAGGTAGGTCTCATTGTTACTTTAATTTTGCAGATAAGAAGTTGGGGGCTCAGAAAAGTTAAAAGAAAAATTTGAGTACATACAAATCACTTTTTATATCCAGAACTTGGTTCTCTCACTAGTATAGCCCAAGTTGGTCCTAATTATACAATAGCATTGCTTTTTAAAAGTCATTGATATATAAAGATACAACAGTATCATTTATATAAAGATAGGGTATCTTTATATACTCAATGTGAGCGGTTATTAAGTAGAAAATATAAAATATATATTAAATGTACTGAATGGCTGCTTTTGTGAAAGGATGTCTATCCTTTCACATGTCTTTTGTGAAAGACAGTCTATCCAAAATTCAACATAATATCAAAGATACATATTTAAAAAGGAAACCAGTGGAAAAATAGAGAAACTCCTCATCCTCCACCCCTGCACCAGCACAACATAATAGGCCAATCCCCCACCCTAAACCCCGCAGTGACCCCGGCCTCCTGCATGCCGCCTATTGCAAATTTAAAGGAAGCACAATGTTACTGCCTCCCTCCTCAGGTGACCTCTCAGGGGTCTCCCTGCTAGAGATGCCTTGCCACTGAGGAACAGCACAAAAGTGGAACCGGTTATGAGCTGCAAACCAAAGCACCAGATCAAATTCTGGGGTCTCTTCACCAGCATTGTTACCACTGGCCTAAATCTTGGCAACCTGGCAGACCAAAATGTGTTAAAAAGTGAAAATCAGGGCACCACATAGGTACTGCGTGAGGCCCAACAGTGAGATCACTGATGCAGGAGCTGCAATTAATATCTGTGATATTACATTATTTCAATTATGGTCCCAATAAGAAAAGTAAACACATGTTTTTGGTTCAGTCTGTTTAATTCAACTGATGACTTCTGATATAGATGCAGTATGGAAGGAGGCAAAACTGGAAGACTGTAGATTCAAAACTTAGATGTGTTTTTGAATTGCCAGCAGAAAATTATATACTGCATGATGTAGAAATAAATAAAATTATATCCACAACTGCATCACAGACAGGAGCAATAGTGATGTCTAAATGTCTGAGTTCTTCTTTGGATGACACTGAAGTTAAGGTTATTAAAGAATGTAAGAGGCTGCAGAGTGAAGGTCGGAAGCTTTGGAAGGAGAACAAGCACTTAAAGAAAGAAGATGGACTTTGAATGACGAAGACAGAACAGAGCAACAGCCCTGTTCCTGTGTTAACCATGGCTGGGCGAGGGCCTGGGCATGCAGATACTCGCGCTGGTGGATTTGTTCTTTATTGTTGGTGTAATCCTAGGGAAGATCGCCTTGTAGAGGGAGCTTGCAGAGGATAGTCAATTGGATTGAGGGGTCTGCCATATCATGGAATTTAAATTTATCATAACCGTATATAAAAAGAAATTAGTATATGATAAGATTTCACAGGTCTTGACATTAAATCACCCCTCTCTGTACACAAACACACACACACAAACACACACACACACATACACAAACACAAATATAACAATCTTTTAGAAGATTAAAAATGTATGCAAAGTGATTGAGGGAAAAGAATCTTTCTTAAATAAAGTAATAATTAAGTGATAACGGCATGTTGTATCACTTTCAACATTTGTAGTCTTGGTATGTGTTGCTAGATTCCCTCTCTGAAAACATAACACTCTTCTTGCCTGTTGGTGCTTGCCCTCAGGAACTGGACCCCAGCATGGTGGGAGTGCCATTACCCCCACACAGTAATGCCCCACTCCGCTCACTCACTCCTCAGGCATCTTTTCCTACTCTGCCCAGACCATCAGTTCCTGATGAGCAGAGTCAGAAGCTGAAAAGAATTATGCTTGTGGCAGCATCAGATGTGCTCTCAAGAGGTGTACGCTGACTGATTGACCCAACACTTTAGAAGTTAAAATTAATACTTTGTTCTGTTAAAGGGACCAAGCAAAATTACTGTTGGTTCACATAGTGAGGTTGAACTGTTATTCAGAGATGTTTAATGCATATTTAATGTATTTCATCTGATACTTTTTATTGTCATAAGATCACAATTAATGCTTTGACCTGAAAATCACCTGTACACCCTAATGCAGAGGGGTGAACGGCATTGCCTCTGAAGGGCTTAGGCTCCTCTGTCTGGAGATTTTGGGCTCTACATACATATGGAGGTGTGGTTTATTTCAGTGTTGAAGAATAGCTGCCAGGAAGTATTTTTCTGTGTAAATAAGTAATAGCTATCATAGGGAGGGAGATTTTTAGTAGCAACAGTGAACTCTGTATTATCGTTTTTAATGGAGAAGAGTAGCTGATCTCCCAAATTGTTCTTTCACTGTCTGCCCTTCAGTCACCACTCACTCAGACTTCCAGTACATATTCCCCAAGTCTGGTCCTGACCTTTTCCATGTGGCCCTAGCGTGGGATCAGGGTGAGTGAGGCTGACAGTAGGGTGATTATGAGAGAGGGAACTATCCAGGTGATGGTGGGGAGGGGATGCCAGAGGAACTCTTCAGATAATCCATCAAGTAGTAATGAGAGTTGACCATGAATTAATTTTAATATTAAGTGTTAAAACACCAATTTAATTCTGTTTTACTAGATAGCATCTTAAAAAGAAAAATAAAATAAAATAAAGCTCCAAAATTAAGAGTTAAAAAAAAAAATGTAGAGAAATAGTTGTAAAAAAATTGTCTGGGGATTATTGAAATGATACATTTAATTAGGTTCTCTGTTTTTTAAATGATAAACTAAGCACTTTAGTTGCATCAAAAGAAAATATACAAACACACACACAGAAGCATTGCTTTCTAATACTAAATTGCTAGAGTATTTTGTTGCTGTTTTATACTTAATAGGGCATTGGGAGTAGCATCTACTATAGCTTTGTCAAAAGATATATTATTAAAATGTATACCGGTATCTTAATATACATTTTAAAATAAGAGTACAAAATACATATGAGGGAATCCAGTGCTTGGGAAGTTAAGATTGCATGACTTTATCTCATTTTTTTATATCATCTCATTATACATTTCCTATAATGTCAGATAGGAGAACTAGTTTAGCAGGATGGTAATAGGGGTGATTGGTTAAAAAGCATCCCAAGATAAGTAAGCTTAGAAATTCTGAGTCAAATCAAATAGTTTAATTTACTTCTGGGTGATCAGATCTTTAGTTGTGATAATCGATACTTACATTTTCTTGTGGTTATTATGATATTCAGCATTTCCCACAATCATTTGACCATATAACATTTATTATGGAGCATCTGTGGGAATTAATTTAGGAAAGTAAAGATATTAATTTTATACTGTGGCAGAACATAGGCAATATAGAGAATTAGTCATATATCCAAAAGATTTCTCCCTAAGTGCTAATTATAACAAAGTAATGGTTGTGGCCCAAATATCAATGCTCTGCATTGTTAGTTAAGTTGTGTTCTAGATTCTTCAGTTACCAGATAAATATCATATTTTCAAAAATAGAAATACATGTCCTTGCTTTATCATCTTTTTTCCTCAAGATCCAGAAAGATGAAGATGTCAGACCACTGGGCTTTTTTTATTTCTTAAATTTTTGATGATCACATTCAGGCATTTTATCAGTCATCTGGTAGAGACAAAAGAATTCTGAGACATAGGATGTGGGAGAGATTATTTTGTTTTGAGAAATTGTAAGGTTCAGATTATTTCTTTCATATCATATATACGAGAATTCTTTTGCTATGTAATATTGCACTATAAACAATGGGTAGTTTACATAAACCAAGATTTATTTCTTACTCATTTTACTGGTTAGCTATAGGTTGAGTGTTCTGTAGTTTTGCTCTGTGTGTTTCCTAATCCAGGATCAAGACTGAAAACAAAGCTCCAGTTTATCCAATGTGTCTCTTGCTTTCATGTGCTATATGTTACTATTGCTCATAGACACGGATAAAGCCTAGAATGTGGCTAAGCCCAATATCAGTGGGTAAACAGGTACATTATTTCTATGGGGAAAATTGCAATTAAAGTGGTTTTTATTCTTATCAGAAGGCACTGATTTTTTTACATAAAGTTATTAATTTTAACGTAGTTATATATATCATAGGGAAGAATAGGGTGTGTTGTCATGTGTCATGTTCAAGAAGGCTTTTATAACTTCTTATTTATTCATATTTTTTCTGTAACAGATTTCTAGCTAATTATATTGACTGCTTCAGTTAGTTATAAATTGATTTTTAGGCTTGATATATCAATTCCAAAGGCATTGTCATATACAGTGTTAGCTTACGTGTTCTTTCCATACAAATTTGAAAGGCCAAATTTTCTTATATTAATTTCTAATTTTTGAACCTTAAAATTTTAGATTGGCATATTTTTTAATACTTAGTAATAGCACACTATTTATCACTATACTCTTTGTTGTGTGTTTTTATGAATGACTGCAAAATTTTATAGTTATTTTTTGTTTATCTGTATTTTTTCATGGTCTTGAATCATTTGCATATTTTTTCTTCTAATAAATTTCAGATTAAACTAGTTGTTATTAAAACATCTTGGTAGATCTTTGATAAAATTACAGTAATGTTACTGAGTAATTTCAAGATAAATGGTGTTTTACTTATCTCATGTTTTTGTTTAGAATATTTTTCTAGTTATGGAGAATGAGCAAAAGAGTGATTGATTTATTACAGTAGGCCTAGAATATTATATAGAAGATATTTTAAAACAATAGGTGGGGGAATCCGGGATGGTTCAGTGGAATAAGCGCTCACTTTGCAATGCCGGGGACCAAGGATCGAATCCCAGCCCCGGCCCGTGTGGACCCATGTGCTGAACTGGGGAATTCCCCCAGTTCAGTTCTCTCTCTCTCTGTATCTCTCTCTCTCTGTCTCTCTCTGTGACAAAACAATAAAAAACAAAAAACAAAAAATCAAACAATAGGTGATTAATAATATCTTGGACCTTATGTGGCAAGGAAAAAGTGTTACTCCAATCTCCCTCATGGGAAGCATAATTTACTGACCCCATTTGCACACTTCTGGATCCGTTGCTGCCTTCACACTGTGGACATAATATCCAACGGGCATCTCCTAGCAATGACTGTGCATAGCAGAGGTATTAGTTAGGACCATTCCAGCAAGACATATACTCTCCTGATGACTAACTCTGGGAGAAAGACTTATTGCACTTGGCAAAAAGTTCTTAAAACTTGCTTACTGCAGTCCTCCTTTCCCTATCAGTTCTCTTTCTTCTCTTACTCCTTCAATAATTGGTGTCATACCTGCATTACAGTTTGAAGGCTGTCTCCTAATCCTGTCCCCAGCAAAATTCTTGCACATTTACTCATGTCTTGGAATCTACTTTCAATAACTCAGATTTGTATGCAGTGAAAACCTAATAAAATTTTTTCATTTTAAAGACTGTAGCTATTATTGTATCTAAGCAGTCTGCAAATGCCTTGTGCGTGTTATAAGGTCATTTTTGCAAAGACATTTGGTTCTTTGAAAATTAATATAAACTGAATCTAATAGCCAGAATGTGAACATTTTGTTCAAGAAAACTGGAAAGAGGTTCAATTTCCATCTACCCCATTCCTGTATTCCTTTCCACATCACATTCTACCTTAGATACATGCATAGACATGTCAGTTAGTATTTGGATTTCAGAAATTATTTTCTCCTGGGTTTAATGTTCCCTTCAAAGCTAAAGTCAAGAAAATAGGCAATATATAACTACAATTTAAGTAGAGGAGGTAAATATTGTCAAATAATTTTAAATAACATGTATTTTAGATTATCAATGTTATGATAATTAAAATAGAAAATGTATTTTCTCAAGAAATTATTATTCTGACAAACATCATGTAGAGCAGGGATTCCCAACCCCGTGCCTGGCGGGCGCCATGGCACCCGCGGCCCGATTTGTGTGCGCCCGCCATTATTTGACTGCATCAGAAGTTTTTCATAAACACTAAGTAAAATTATAATTTATTTTTATACATTTGTTAGAATTTTAAAATATTGTTTGAGTATGTACACAGGTTTATTATATTCGTTGGTATGTGTGCGATATCGTATGTATAAGTTTTTCCCTAGCTTTCGCCTTTGTAAATGTCGCGTCTTGTTTAGCTGCTGCACTCTTTAAACTCTCCTCCACCAACCGGGAGACGCCAAGTTGCCATTTTGATTGCGGTTGCTGGACTGGTCGGGTCGTGATGGTTAGCTGGGATCACAGTGTTTTGATCTATTTGATTTTAAATGAACTAAAAGTGAGATAAGTAATCTATTATTATGGTGGCAATTTGATATGATATTGTAGTTCTATAACTATTTTTATTTTTATTTTTTTAGTCCTAAAATAAGTGGACCAAATAAGAGAAAACGAACCTATAATTTTAACACAGACTGGGAGGAATCCTATTGTTTCATTAATTTAAAAGGTAAATGCGTTTGCCTGTTGTGTGGCAGTAGTATTGCAGTGCCGAAAAAACATAATGTTGAACGTCACTTTCAGACAACTCATATCACTTTTGATACGAATTATCCACTTAAATCTGAAGTAAGAAAGAAAAAAATAAATCAACTAAAATTAAGTTTAACTACTCAACAGGCTGTTTTCACTAGACATGTGGAAAAATCTAAAAAGGCAACCATTGCTTCTTTCAAAATTTCTCACATGCTCGCAAAGAAGAAAAAACCTTTCCAGGATGGTGAATTGTTCAAAGAAGCATTTCTGACTGCTGCCAATTGTTTGTTTGAGGAATATTCTAACAAGCATGAGATTATGTCGGCGATACAAGACCTACAGTTGTCAAATAACACAGTCACAAGAAGAATACATGCAATTTCAAAAGACTTGCAAACTCAGTTAAAGACTGACTTGGAAATATGTGACTGCTTCTCTCTGCAATTTGACGAGTCAACAGATATATCAGACACTGCGCAGTTGGCAGTTATGGTGAAAATGGTATTTAGTAACTTCACAGTAAAAGAGAAGCTGTTGCAAATATTACCCATGAAAGGACAGAAGAGAGGTGAGGATATTTATAAAACTTTCAGAACATACACCAGGTTGATAAACATGCCTTTGCATAAGTTGTCTGCGATAACTACCGATAGGGCACCAGCAATGGTTGGTAAAAACAAAGGATTTATTGCCCTTTGCAGGAAAGATGAATCATTTTCAAACTTTATGTCCTACCACTGTATTATCCATCAGGAAGCTTTGTGTTGTAAAATACTGCCCTTTGAACATGTTATGAAAATAGTCACAAAGATAATCAACTCTATTCCAGCAGCTCCATTGCGACACTGACTTTTCAAGGCCCTGTTAGAAGATACTGAAGATAAAGAACACGATCTCATCCTGCATACTGAAGTACATTGGCTCAGTAACGGTAAAGTTCTTACAAAATTTGTGAACTTAATTGAAGAAATAAAAACATTTATACATGATAAAAATGAAAATTATGATGAACTAACAAACTCTTGCTGGCTGGTGGATTTGGGTTTTCTTGCTGACACCATGGAAAAATTAGATTCTTTCAATTTGGAGTTGCAGGAAAAAGACAAAAATATAGCTGAAATGATAAGCTCTATAAATTCATTTAAAGCGAAATTGACTGTTGATATCACATCTGCATATCAAGTCTCTCGTGCACTTCCCATATATGAGGAAAATGCTAGGTAACAATGAATTAGACGTGTCATTATTTATTGAGACCCTGCAAGTGCTTCAAAAACAGTTTGAAGAGAGATTTCTGCAGTTTACAAATATCAAGCCAATTGTCTCCTTCTGTATCAATCCTTTTACTTGCCAAATAAATGGAATAGAACTAGCCGCATGTATTGCAGACCTTGTTCAGGGAAAGTAGAAGAAATAGAGTTAGAAATTTTGAACCTTAAGAACGATATTTAGCTAAAATCCTTAATATCAGAGGACTTATGGAACATAGTCGACAAAGAAAGGTTCCCATTTTTTAAAAAAGCGGCATATAAAATTAAATCGTTTTTTGGGTCAACGTATTTATGTGAATCTTTGTTTTCAAACATGAATTTAATAAAATCACGATATAGATCTCGACTTACCGATGAGCATCTTAACACGTTGCGTATGGCGGGGTTTAAAACCCTCATACCTCTCTGTTCCGGCAGGTATTTAAATGAGACCACGTTGAAATGAACTCTTCTCTTTAAAATGCTATTGCTTTCATATTATTTATAACTTCTCAATGAAATTTTTTGTACTTATGTAAATTTATCCATTGATAATATTTGCTTGTTATATATCAACCAAACCTCATTAATTAAATAAATCTTGCAAACAATATAAGGTCAAGTGTAAAAACGAGAATTCTCATTACCCAACCTTAACGCATGGCTCAGAAAAAACGAAGATTCTCGTGATCCGTACACAATGTGTTAATAATTGTTTGCTAACAGGGTTGTCGTCATACTCTCCTAATTACGAGACACTGGCCAATAAAATGCAATGCCAAAGATCACACTGACAGATTGGTTATTTTATGTTTTCTTTTATGTTTTTTTAAATGATTTTATTATACGTGTTTTTTATTTACTTTGTATTATGTCTTGTATATATGTTTCTTTGTGTGTATATAATTTGTACAATAAATTTATTATTTTAATATTATTTTTGTTTATTATTTTTTATTCTTGTTCAGTAATAAATATCCTTAGAAATAGCTGGTGCCCACCGCCCTACCAATATTTTAGAATGCGCCCTAAGGTATAAAAAGGTGGGGAACCCCTGATGTAGAGTATATATTTTTAAATTAATATTATATTGCATTTGTAATAGAGATCAATAGAGAATAATTTTAGGAATATGTATCACCTACATGTTATGTGTATATATAATTAGATATTGTCATAATTGAATAACTGTATATTCAAGCCCCAAATCATTCACTTTGAGCCATATTTATCACTACTGACATAAATTCCTGGTAGAATTTTTAAGGTTCTATCACTATACAAATAGAGAAACAAATATATATATATATATATATATATATATATATATATATATATCATGGCAGATGTTCTATTTCATTTTCTGCTATGGAATTTTGTGAGAATGTTCCTATCTGGGCTTGGTAATCAGTGTGGTTAACTGACTTTGTAAGAAATTCCTGTCTGAAGTTATCATTTATCCTGATGTTGTTGCTGTTTGAACTAATGACTTAGTGGACAGATTTATCAAGACTAATTCTGCTAAAATTAATGTGATCTATCTTTTCTGGACAAGTTGAAAGAACAAATAAAACAAAAAGGGGAAAATAAAAAGCAGAAAGGTTGGAAAAAATACTAAATCAACATTTATATCATTGGGAAATAACCTCCACACTCATCATTTAGATATATTATAAATCTTATGATAAATTTTACTGATCTATTATTTCCATGCTACTATAATCATTTATTTGATTTACCCAAAATATATATTTGATAAATTAAATTTTATTTGAATTGAACATCTTTGCATTTGGCAAATACAATAAATACAATAAAAAGGAATAAATTATCACCAAAATTAATGGTACCAAAACTACAGATGAGAGTAACATTGTTTTAGAATAAGAAGTAGAAAATTTAAATACACAAAAATTTAGACTAAAAAAAACAAAACAAAACAATTGTAGTAAAATATAGTTAGCTGTTGATATAGTGCACTAAAAGCAGCAATATACATTATATTCAAGAAAACAATAAGCATTATTTGCATTATTTCTATTTCCAAGTATCAATTAAATGGGTTAAATCATAGTCTTTATTCTAATAATGATTAGTTTTAAAATAAGGATAAACTTCTATTTGAGATGGCTTGAATAAAATATTTTTGAATAAAGGATATGGAGGAAATATCTTGTGTAATTTTTTCTGCTATGTAAATGATTAGATTATTTTATGGGAAGTTTTATAAATAGAAATGAGTACAGTATGACAAATAGAGATGATTATTTAATGAATCTGTTTTTTACTTTTAATTTTACTTATATGGAAAAAATTTTAACAACAGAACTACTGAACGTAGAACACATACTAAATTATTGTTCTTTCACTAAATACACTAAAAGTAAGCTTCCCCACAAGATAATAAAGTACAAAAGTTACTTTAGGGTGATGCTCTAATCCAGTTTGTACACTAAGGTATATGGCAGTGTCTTGGTCAGTTCTGCTGTTATGATAAAATACAGAGAACTGGATTACTTAAACAGACATTTCCTTCTCACTATCCTAGGACTGGCAGTCCAAGTTCAAGGTGTCAGCCAAGTTTCATGGTTTCTTAGGAGACCTTTCCTTCTGGCTTGCAGATGGCTGCTTTTGTACTCACCGTGTTTTTGTCTGGTGAAGACAGAGGACTGCAGTGTCTCTTTCTCTTCTAATAAGGACACTGATACCATTGTAAAAGTCTCTCTAAATACCATCACATTGAGAGTTACAGCTTTAACATGTGAATTTGGGAGGACACATTTCAGTCCATAGCAGTCAGTTTTAAAATACTGTAGTCAATCTTCATTTTGTGCTTGCATGTCTGAGTATACTAAAGAATACAAGCAATGTACTTTTCCATACTCCTTTCAAAGCCTCCATGCTGAGGCTTTGACAATATTTTCCTTCTTTTTCTTTTTTTCTAGATGTCCAATTGCTTATAGGATTTGGAGGAAAGGATCGCATATAGACAGGAAGACCCAGAAAGGCACGAAACAGTTATTTTTCTTAAATGTGTATATTCGTATGTGTCTTTAAAATTAGTTTTTAGTATGTCCTTCTGGTAGTTGGAAAAATGTCACCATAGAAAAAGGTAGAAACAGTAGACAATGATGTATTTGGGGTTGCTTTTGTGCTGATGTGAATTCATTTTTTATTAACTGGGTGCTGTGCTGCAGGGCAGGGAAGTGGTACACTCTAATTGCATGTCAACAGAAGTTTCCAGAAAGAATATTAAAAGGAGACTTTATTCAAGTGAACAATTTTCAAATTGGAGAAATGCATACTTCTGGTGGTAATCAAAAGTGCATTCCCCCACTCCCCAAACAACGGGGAGGCAGTAAAGATAGAGTAAATCCATGCCCAATTTTCCATTTAGTTCTGCATATGCAAATAAGGGTTGCTGTAGCTCAGATTGGTTTGGTGATGACTTAACAAGGAACTTCCCTGTAAAGGTAACTCAGATGAAATAAACAGGCAGAGTGTAGTGCCGGAGGTTGGAAGCTCAGTCTGTGATTCTTCCAGGGACACAGGGTATGAGAAGCCCCTGTCAGCAAAAGGCCGCTAGACTTTTTAAGTCCATTTAACCACATGGAGTTTGTTGTGATAGATAAATTGCTTCTTGGCTTCATATGCATGATTTTCATATGTGCGGTATCATTTGTATTTCTTCTCTAGCCCCTGTCCTTTGTTGTCTAGTGTTTTAGCATCATAAGTTATAATTTGGTTATGTTCAGATCTCTGTTCCAGGTCATTCAGTTTTCAAATAAATATTTCTGAAGTTACACTGATAATTTTTAATACATTATTGAAATGCTTGAGAGTATCTGTGCATTGAATGCCAGGTCAGGCTATCATCTCTACCCAGTTATAACACAGACTGAGAATATGAGGGCTTAAATGTTTTATTAATCACAAATAGACTGAGTTGTGAACCATGAAATGACCTGAATCAGATTTTAAAATGTATATGATGACTGGATGATCCAATTTAAGTCTACAGAGCTGTTACATGCATTGACAGGCTTGATGCTGATTCTGCCCTGTTTTACAGAGCTAGGTACAGGATAATGCACAAGGGTACTTGAAAGTTTACCTGTGTTGTTATTCTTATTTATGTTTGAGTATTTGGGAGTGGGTGTGTAGCTGTATGTTCCCCTCTGTGTTTATACATGTATGTTTTTTTATTCAAAAAGTATGGTAACCTTGAAGTTCCTGGCTTATTTCATTTAGCATTATGTTCTCAAGTTTCATTCATGTATATGAAGTATCTAAAATAGTCAAACTCATGAAAATAGAAAATAGTATGGTGGTTTATCTTCAGATAAATACCCAAAAGTGGGATTGCTAGATCATATGGTAGTACTATTTTAAAATTTTTGAGGAAACTTCATACTGCTTTTCATAGTGGTTGCACTAATTTACATTCTCACTAAGAAGTCACAAGGGTTCCCTTTTCTTCATAGTCTTGCCAACACTTGTTTCTTTATTTTGATAATAGTCATTCTAACAGGTATCAGGTGATTTCTCTGGTTTTGTTTTGCATTTTCCTTTGATTAACGGAGTTAAGCTCTTTTTCGTGTACCTTTTGGTATCTGTATGTCTTCTTTGGAAAAATGTCTATTTAGATCCTCTGCCAATATTTTAATCTGATTGTTAGAGGTTATTTTGCTATTGAGTTGTATGAGTTCTTCTTGCATTTTTGATATGAACCCCTTATCTGATACATGATTTACAAATATTTTCTCCCATTTGGTAAGTTGCTTTTCATCATGTTGAGGTTTTTCTTTGCTGTGCAGAAGCTTTTTAGTTTGATTTAGTTCCATTTGTTTCTTTTTTCTCTTGTTGCCTCTATATAAATATTTTAAGATCAGTTATTTAACCTCTCAGTCTTAATATCTTTATATTATATCTAAAATGACAATAAAATTAATTCTTAATTTATGAGGCTTTAATAATTAGGTGACATAATACACTTATCAGTGTGCCAACATATAGTAAAGCATATTATTATTAATCATTATTTTATATATATTTAGTAATATTTGTCCAGCTTCTAATGTGTGATTTAATGAGTATTATGGGTGTTTATGGTACTCTGACTTGATAACCATTCTTTTTATCTCAAAATGATGCTAGATTCATTAATTCACTTATTTATCCATTCATTCACAAAATGGAGCAACTGCCATATGCTGGGCTTCTTTTGGTCCCTAGTGAGGCAAAGATTAATAATAAAACATTTCCTGCCAGTAGTTGCCTATAGACTACAAGGCAGGGCAGATATTTGGGTTATCGAATAAAATAGAGTTTGGTAAATGTTGTAATAGAGCTATTGTGGTATAATATTTAAAAAATAGCAACTGTATTTTAAGAAGTAAAAGGCAAGCAAGGCTCCCTAGAATTAAAAAGATTTGACCTGAGTGTCAGAGAATTCATAGGAATTTGCTGTAAGAGCAGACAAGGAAATCTATTCTGAAATAAGGAAAATGTACTAAAAATATCTAGCTGACACAGTGTTTATCAAAATGCAGATATTTTGGTATGAATAAATGCTAAATTTAGGCATTATTTCTTGGTTAGAAAATATTTACATGTTATCTCT
>PVKE010025716.1:0-22831 GCA_004027555.1 Craseonycteris thonglongyai | reverse complement strand
AATAGTTTTGAACATATATTTTACTTATCTACCCATACCTCGCTGGAATGCACCTTATACTGAAACACAGTGTATAAACATAGTATGCATTTCACACCCCTTCTTCCCCCTTAGACTATGCCTATGACAACAAGTCGATCGCGACACACTTTTAAGATAAAAAGTAGATCTTATATACAGAAAAGTTGGCCACCCCTGCCATAGAGTGACTCATTGGAGCAAAGAGAAAGTTGATGACTTCCAGGTTTATACATCCAGCCCCACCCAGATTCGTATATCCATCTTGACATTTCCATTTAGCAGGTCCAAAAATAATCTCTTGATTCTCTGCTCAAAACTCATCACTTGCTTCCCATTTGTCTCAGAATATAAGTTCTTATGTGTCTCCAAGGCCCCTTATTATCTGACCCCTGCTTACCTTGTATTCTTATTTCTATTCTGTATTTGGTTTTCTCTGTTCCAGCCACATTGGCCCCTTTGATGTATAATGTGCAATAAAATAAGCAAAAATGCATGTATAGGCATATCAATTCATTGAATACAAATGGGATTACTAGATCAAAGTTTTTGTACCTATATAATTTTGACAGGTACTCCAATTTGTCCTCCATTGCATCTGTGGCAATGTATATACAATTCCACCAGTAGTATCTGAGAGTATCTGCATCCCTCACCATCAAATTGTATTTTCAAATTATAGATCATTGCCAATTTTTAAGAGCAAAATGGTACTTTATTATATTTTCTCATTATGAGTGAAGTTGAACATCATTTCTTTATTTTAAAAACCTATTTGTATTCTTCTGTCAACTATGTACATATAATTTGACCATTTTCAATGGAATGAGTCATATTTTCTCTTATTGTTCTCTGAACACCCTTTATATATTAAGAAAAATTATCCCTTTGATGCAGTATGAGTTGCAGATATAATTCCCCCAATATTTTATTTGTCTTCTGACTATTTTTTAGCCATTTATAAATATTTTATTTATATGTAGTCAAACTTATTGACTTGCTTGAAGTTTCAAGGTTTTGTGTTATTCTTTAAAGGGTTTCCCTACTCCTGGATTGTTAAAATAAATCATATATTTTCTTTAAGCATTTTTGTAGTTTTCTTTTAAATTATATAAAAAAAATAGTCTAGAATTTATTTGTGTGGAAGATATGAAGTAGAGTTCCAACATTATTTTTTCTCCAAATGGCACCTATCCCATTCATTCTGTTTATTCAGTGATCCAGTTTAACTTAAATTAAGATGCCACCTACAAGTGGTAGGCTACCAGATGTGCTGTTATAAACAGGACAGAAAACAACAGTACTGTCCCATTTCAAACAGTACATGTGATCAGCCTAGTCTCACTGGGCTAAATTCAAGGCGTCAGTGAGACTAGCCTGACTATATGTACTGTGTGAAATGGGACAGTACCATTGTTTTCTGTTTCATTTAATAAAACAGTACATCTGGTCAACCTAATGAGGGATGGTTAAAAAATTTATGGAATGAAGAAAAAGAAGAATGAAAAACCTATTTATTATTTTTTCTTTTAAATATGTTCACCCTTAACTTAATGCACTTTTCAGATCTTTCAATAAGTTTATTTATACCCTCAAAAAATGTTTTGTTT
Organism: Craseonycteris thonglongyai; assembly: GCA_004027555.1. Taxonomy (NCBI): domain Eukaryota; kingdom Metazoa; phylum Chordata; class Mammalia; order Chiroptera; family Craseonycteridae; genus Craseonycteris; species Craseonycteris thonglongyai. Next base: position 21,203 of record PVKE010025716.1, on the reverse strand, counting down.
TAGCCCTCAAACTGCAGCATTAACCTCTTCATTGTCTGTAAATTTCCCCCTCAAAGATGACTTTTTCATAGTTGAGAACAAATAATAATCAAATGGAACCCCGGCCTGGATGATAGGGAGGATGGTTTAAGTTTGGAGGCCGTATTCTTGAAGAGTAGCCAACGCAGTGGTGCTCTTATATGGGCTTGTTGTCGTGCAAAAGCAGCACCCCTTAGGTTCATTTTTCTTTTCCTTTCTCTTTTTCAGAACTTTTTAACTGTTTCAACAGATTGGCATAGTACTCTTCAGTTATTATAACACCCTAATCCTTGTAATCGATCATCAGGATACTCCCCCCGCCCCCCATCCTTTCCCCAAAAACAGTAACCACGATTTATTTCAGCCTGTTGTGACACCTTGGACTTCCTATGGGGTGACGTGCCCTTTTCACGCCACTGCATGGACTCCTGCTGTGACTCAGGCTCATGATGATGAATGTGTTTCATCTCCAGTGACAATCCAGTTTAAAACTTCATCTCTGCTATCTCTGCAGAGGTCCGAAAACTGTTGTGAACACTTGACATGCTGTTGTTCTTAAAGTAGCATCAGCATTCTTGGTACTCACCTTGCACTGACTTTTGACATCTTAGATGCTGATAGAGATTATTCAAAATGCTTGTAGGTGATACTCTAACCATTTTTTTTTTTAAGATTTATTTTTATTGTTTTTGACAGAGAGAGAGAGAGAGAGAGAGAGAGAGAGATACAGAGATAGAAAGAAGGGGGAGGGCCCAGAACAGTCTCCATAGTTGCCCATCATTGGTTTTTCCACATAGTTTTATTCCACAGGTGGGCACGGGGCTGCACAGGGCAGGAACTGGGCTGGGGTCTCGCCCCAGTGAGAACTGAACTGGGGGCACTCCCCAGTTCAGCATATGGGTGTGCATGGGCTGGGTCTGGGATTCGATCCTCGGTCCTCAGGGCTGCAAAGTGAGTGCTTAACCCACTGAGCCATCCTGGCTTCCCCTCTAACCATTTTTGAAAGGTACCTTTTATTCAGTTTGGCATCTTCCACTACAAGTTTTCAACTTTTTTGGACAATATCTGAGGAACTGGCCTCAACAGGGCATTCTGGATGGAGGTTTTCTTCAATGGACTCTGCCTTGCTTGAAAAGGCCATGCCACTTGGCAACCATGGATTTCCCAGATAATAGTCCCTGTAGACTGTTAACATCTCTTCCAAATGGTTCAGAGGTGTTTTCCCTTGTTTTGCAATGAACTTAATGGTGGTGTGAAATTCTGTTTTATCCATCCTTGGAGTTTTCTTCATGTTTGATGTGATTCTTCAGTGATAATTGAAAGAATATGAATGCAAGTGGGCTGAAATTGGCATATATATTAAAACCAGTAAGTCACACAATTGAACTGTGTGCATTAGTACTCCTACCTCTCCAATAATCCCCTGTTTTGTGAAGTACTTGACCACCCATCATATTATATATTAAATTCCTCCATGCATTTGAGTGTTTTCCATAATTTGACATTGTTCTATTTATATGTGTGCCAGTCTAAATTATTAGTTTTTAATATCTGGAAGTCTTATAAATAGGGGAATGTCAACATGGACATAGGTTATTTCTTCTTATAACAGCAGCTGGCTCCACAGCAATTAATTATAATAATAAAAGAGATATGGCTATATTTGCATGTTTGACTTGAGGAGTAGAACACAGTAGTTAGAATAGACTAAAATGTGGCAATGAGAGGGATCTAAGATTAGACTAAGATTACAAAGTACATTTCCATCACTCCCCATTCCAGAACACACACATACTCAGCAGGTCACCTGTCTGTAGCAGACAGGACAGTTTGTCCAGAGGAGTATGGATGGTGAGATGAAAGTGACAGGTTAGGGATTTTTAAAATTTATCAGTTTAAAAAAATGTTTATTGGCTCTACACCTATCAGAATGGCCAAAACCCAGAACACTGACAACACCTAATGCTGGAGAGGATGTGCGACAAGGCTTCTCGTTCATTGCTGGTATGGATGTAAAATGGTACAGCCACTTTGGAGAACAGTTTGGTGTGTCTACAAAACTCAGTGTGCTCTTACCACATGATACAGCAGCATTTATGTTTCTTGGTATTTACTCCAAGGAATTGAGAACTTGTGTCCACACAAAATTCTGCCCACACATGTCTATAGCAGCTGTGTTCATAATTGCCAAAACGTGGAGGCAACCAAGATGTTCTTTAGTAGGTGAATGGAAAAATTGTCATACATCCAGATAATAGAATACTATTCAGCACTAGGAAGAAATGAGCTACCAAGCTGTGAAAACACCTGACGGAAACTTAAATGCATACTACCAAGTAAAAGAAGGCAATCTGAGAAGGTTGCATGCTGCATGATTACAACTACATGACGGTTTGAAAAAGGTAAAACTGGAGACAGTAAAAACTCAGTGGTTGCCAAGTATTAGGAACAGAGGAGGGATAAATAGGCAGGGCACAGATTTTCAGGCCAGTAAAACTATTTTGTATGGTACTACAATGGTGTCATTATATATTAACCCATAAAATGTAAAACACCAAGAACGAATCCTAATGTAAACTATGGACTTTGGGTCATAATGATGTGTCAGAGTAGGTCTATTAATTATGACAAATGTGCCAATCTGGTGTGAGATATTGACAGTGGAGGATGCTGTGTGTGTATGGGGGGTTGGGGGGAGGGACTATATGTAAAATCTCTGAACCTTCCTTTCTTTTTTTCTGTGAAGCTTTGAATCTAAAATCATGATAAAAAAAGAATGCCTACTGAAGAATATTTTTAAAAAGTATTGAGAATACATTGTATTTTAGGCACTTCAAAGTTAGTTGAGATTAAATGATATTGCCTGACCTCATGGATCTTGAAAACATCAACCTAAAGTTTACATGATATCTGATAAAAGAGTCTTGAAAATTGTCAGAGGGGAAGCAGTAAGAAGAGTTGATTCTTATTTCTGTGGCAGTCAGTTGAAGATTCAAATTCTGACTATGCAACTTATAATCACCACTTTAGGAATGTTTTTGAGGCTCTTGCTCAAATGTAGGGAGATAAAAATGTTTTCCTCTCTTTTTTTAAAAAAAAATATTATATTTGAGATAAAGGGAGATAGAGAGATAGGAAGAGAGAGAGAGAGAGAGAGAGAGAGAGAGAGAGAGAGAAAGAAGTGTTGGAGGGCCCAGCGCAGTCTCCATAGTTGTACATCCTTAGTTATGACATGGTTTCATTCCACACAGGTGGATATGGAGCCCAGCAGGGCAGGAACTGAACCAAGGGCCTCCCACATGGGAGGCAGAATGCTTGGTACCAACCTGAGGTTACCAGTTGTATCACAGATGGGCCAGGGCTGGGATTTGATCCTCGGACTTCAGGGTTGCAAGGCTGAGCTATCCCAACACCCCAAAAACACTTCTCTTGAAATATTATCTGAGGATTAAATGATAAATATGAAGAACCTGGGGCACCACAGGATGCTCACTGGGTAGCAGGTCCTTCCTGCTGTTTGTCTGTGCCACACCACTGGGACAACCTGAAAGGGCAACCTAGCTCAGAGTGCCGACTGGTGCTTTCTGACTCTGCCACATTCACACCTCTAGAGAGGGCTTGCCTGTCCTTGGCAATTTCCCCCAGAATCTTTCCAGATTGCACATGTTCTTTGCAGACGGTTAGACATAGACTAAACATTCATCCTCTGCTTCCATGTGCCTTTCCTTGGGCTTCTCATATTTACCCTTTCCTCTTTCCCTCAGTTGAAACTTTGGCTTTGTAAGAAATTTCCCACATAAAATGCTCCTGTTTTTAACTAAGAAAGGAGATGCTTTGACAACTGCACATCATTATGATATTTATACATATAGTATTCCTAACATCTGCTTCTTTGTCAGCTTCCCAGGGCCTAGCTGACTAATAATGTGACAGGCTGATAGAAAATGAGCTGTGTCAGTTGGTTTGATGCATAGCTCTGCTTTTGGGGGGAGGCGCTGGAGGTCAGAACTGAGTATTCACGTTAGTATTAGCCTGAACAGAGACTGAATGATGGAACCCAGACAGGAATTGTGTGTCATTCTCTGACACCCAGGCTGGACTAGGGCCTCATCCCCCTATGTTCTCACCGCTCCGTGTGTTTGCTCCTGGACAGGTAATGTTGGGTAGTGATTCAATCCTGTGGACCCTGGAATCTGACTCCCAAATTCAGAGCCAAGTACCACCATGAAGGCATTCTGTGTCTGTAAAATTGCTTATCTACTCTGTGCCTTTGTTTTCTCATATGTAAACCCTGGCTTAATAATAGCACTTACGTGATGTTGTGGGTGTGAGAATCAAGTGGGTTAGTGCGTAGAAGCACCTGCACGTGGTGCTGTTCTAAGGGTTTCTTAGGCATTAATTCACTTAATCCTCACAATAATGGCGCGAATGCTATATATTATTAAAAGTGCTCAAAATGTGTTTGTTTTTATTCATATATCAAAACAGTTACCACATTGAATTTTAAATGTATGTTGACTTGTTTCTTTACCCCACTAACCTGTGAGGTTTTGATGGCAGGAAATGTGTCTTGGACATTGTTATAGCACCAAAACCTACCAGTGGGCTTGCGCTCAATATTTGTTTAAAAAAATAACAGCAAAGTGGACAGACCTTGAAGGCATTATACTAAGTGAGATAAGTCAGACAGAGAAAGGAAAATACTGTACCATATTACTTATACATGTAATCAATAAAAGCCAAACTGGTAAAAACAGAGAGTAGAATGGTGGTTACTAGGGAATGAGGTTGAGGGAGTTGGGGAGATGTTGTTTAAGGCTAGAAACTTGCAATAGTAAATAAACAAGTTCTGGAGATCTAATGTGCAGTGTAATGATTATATAGTCAATAATATTGTGTTATAAACTTCAAAGTTGCTAGAAGACTAGATCTTAATTGTTCTCACCACAAAAAAGAAATAATTTTGTAATATGGTAAAGGTGTTAGCTAACATTATAATGGTAATCATACAGCAATATATAAATGTATCGAATTAACACATTGTATACCTTGAACTTACACAATGTAATATGTCAATTATGTCTCAAAAAAAAACTTAAAAAAAATGAATAGATACCATATCATTGATTCAGTAATTGTGTGGGGATTGAGATAGTATGATACAAACAGGAAGAAAAATGTTTCTATGGAGACCTTACAGGTTGTGCCCTGAAGCGCCCAGAGCTGCTATGCAGTGGTTTGGAAAAAGTCATTCTTAGAAACTATAAAGAAATAATATTTTCACATGAATAACTATTTATTCTTGAGTTAATTTAAATAATTAAAACCATTAGAATACCTAAAAATTGGTAATTAAAAAAACAAATTATAGTTTGTATAGGACTAAAAAATGTGCTGTGTGTAATGTTTCTTTTCTTTTTTAATTGTCTAAAATTTGAACTAGGACTTAGAGGAAATGTTGGAATTAGAATGTGTCTAAGTGATCTACCCAAACTAATAATGGTACTTCTTCCTGTCTAATCTTTTCACTCCCTACATTCAATGCTGAGATAAGAACTGTCCTTGTGACTTCAGAAGGACGAAGGTAGAATTAGGGAGGCTAGACGTCTAATTTACTAGCTGTCTGATTTAAGAATGTCACTTAACTTCTTTGTGCCCTGCTTTTGTCCTCAAGGGGCTGTTGTGAAGTTGAAATGAAATAAATGTTAAAATGCTCAGGGAATTACAGAAGGTATTTGAATGTATGGTTTTATTCTCTCTCTCTTTCTCTTTGTGTGTGTGTGTGTGTGCATATGTGGTGGGGAGGGGATGCTTCCTCCTCTTCCAAGTTTCTGCTCTTACCCTCACAGGAAGTAACATCTCAGATTAACCTACCCCTCCTCCCTCAATACCAGTAAGGAAGATTTTCTGATCTGATGTATGCGAAGGCTTGGTCTCTACTTGCTGCCTTCCACTTTTTGTTGTTCTACCAGCATCACACCCTTGTAGGGCTTGATTCAAATCAGCAGGCTGACTGTTTTCTCTCTTAGCATCTTGTAGCTATGTCAGGATGGTTCTACTTTCTACACGTGGCCACCTTAGATAGCCTTCCCACACAGACTAGCACCATGAGTAAGAAGCCCTTCCCAAACTGACCAGCACCAGCCATGTGCTTCTTACAGCTTATTAGAGAGACCCTGAATTAGGCAATCACTTACTTGTATCTTTTCTACAACTTTTCTTTGTATGCATAGCTTCCTTAGTTAGGAATCCTGAAGGGGAGGAGCGTCGAGTGTTATTTGAAAAACAGAACCCCACCCTCAAACCACCAAACGTTATGATCCTGTAAGTGTTATGAGGCTAAATGCTATGGAGGGAGGTTAAAAACTTAGGTTCTAGAATCAGCAAGAGCTACATTGAATCTGGGCTTAATTACTCTGTTACTTGGAAATGTATCTTAATCATCCTGGTCTGATTTCTTCCTGGTGAAAAGGGAAGCATAGTTGTACCTACCACGTAGGTTATTGTGCAGATTCTGTGATAAGGCTTGCAAAGCACTGACTACAACAAGAGCCTCTAGAAAGTTGGCAATAAGTGCTAAGTAAAATCATTTCACTTAGTTTCCAGTTTTGAAGATTATTAAGAGTATATAAGCCATGTTTTTACTTAAAATGGTAATTAAATTCAATGAAAGATAGTTTTCTCCCAAAGCAGGGCATTGAGGCATTGAGCTACATGTAGATTTTAATATTAACTTTTTCTTTTCAAAAGGTGCAGTATTGCTATATATTTCACTTTATTTTTCACTGTTTTTTGACACACATGTCTCTGCCCTTTCTCTGGAATACGCTACTCTGACTCCTGCCTCTATTGCCTTAGTAAAGCATTTCTACTGCTTAGGATGTCCTACTCTTTTCCTGTTTCACCTTCCCCCAAATTGCTAGGAACCCTGCATTCTATGTCTTCTTAATTCTTGCAGTATTTATTTCTAGTATTACATACCCAATGATATACATTCTGAAATTGTTTAAGAGTCACAAGTATGTTCAATTGTCAACTTAGTGAGTATAGGATCATGATGCTTTTTTTTCTTTCCTTCCTTCCTCCCTCCCTCCCTCTCTCCCTTCCTCTCTTTCTTTCTTTCTTTTTCTTTCTTTCTTTCTTTTCCCCGTTATCTGAAGGAAGACAGTGCAGTGTATTGGAAAAAGCCTGGTATTTGGAAGTAGAAAGTGAGAATTCTTTTAATGATTTGTCGTTGCTAATAGCTAGAGTATAGCTACATTTTCTTTAGATTATATTAAGGTTTAGTTTCTGCATATTGTTATGTGGTGCTTTAGAGATAAACTATTCTCTGTAGAATAGTAACCTCTAACCCAATATATATCTATTTATAGTCTCTGGTTTGAAAGATATACTTATTAAGCCTGAACTCTGAAACTCGGCTTTTCGTTGTTAAAAAGATAGTCTGATTCCAAAACTAGAGTTTATTTAGGGGAATTACTTCTCATGAAACAAAGAAGCTTAGCTAGGAGTAAACAACAAAATTGAAAAAAAGCAAAGGACAATGAATGATCTTTTTATGTGTTCCAAAGTATTTGACTGAAGAGTTGTGTTATAGACAGAACTATGGACATCTATGACTTGGACCAATGGTGAAATTTGTGCATTTAGACAGGGGACCCAGTAGTAAATAGCTTGATAAAATTTACTCAGATGAAATACTACCCTAGAACACTTAGAAAAACAAGTGCTTATGTTGCTTATCTCAGGTTAAAATCAACTTTGCATTTCCCTTAACAATAGCCCCCTTTAAAAAATTTTTTTTAAATATTTATTTAATGGTTTTTGACAGAGAGAGACAGAGACAGAGAGACAGACAGAAGGGGGAGGGCCCAGAGCAGTCTCCATAGTTGTATGTCATACTACATAGTTGTATGTCATGAGTATTCAACATGGTTTCATTCCACGCCGGTGGGCGGGGACTGCACAGGGTGGGGACTGGACTCAGGCCTTCCACATGGGAGGTACACCCCAGTTCAGCATGTGGGTTCACATGAGCCAGGCTGGGATTCTATTCTTGGTCGCTGGGGCTGCAGGGCAAGTGCTTGGCCCCCTGAGCCATCCCAGCTTCCCCATTATGGCCCCTTCTTCAAAGGATGTAGTATTTCATTTCAATTTACACTGATTGACCTTCTGCTGTTTTGTAAACTTGAACAATGTTCATGAAGTTGTTTGTGAATAGACATATCTTTTAAAATGGTGGCTATAGCATAGAGATGTGTCTGGAACTTAATTGGTTCAACCTTAAGAGCATGCTTTGTTCTCCCAAATTTTATCTCTATTTGGGAGACTAGAGTCACTAATGGGGTGAGGTTTGGGAAAATGGAGATCTAACAATAACTATCTTGCCGTGCTGAATCTTCCCTTATTTAAAAGTGTCAAGTATGGGGACAAAGGTTAATATGAGTAAACCAATGTTATCCCTGCCTTCATAGCATTAACACTTTCATGTCATGGGGCACACCTAGGAGGAGCAACTAAATTAGCATTGCAGGGTCGGGAGAGGTTATGAGAGAAAGTGACATCTATGCTAAAATGCAAAGGGCAATTGAGAGTTAGCAAGTATAACCTGGGGGTGGAACGTCCTGGTCAGCATGTGCAACACCCTGAGGAACAAGCAAGTTGGGGCTGGCAGACATGTAAGCCATTTGTTATGATTAGGTCATGTGAGAGAAAAGAGTGGCCTAGTGATTATCTAATCATTGCAGGGGCTAGGTCAGAGAGGGTCTTGCTAGCAATTCTGAGAGTGAGCTTTCTAATAAGGACAGTGGAGAATTACTGAAGATTAAAAAAAGGGTTTATTTTATTGTTTGAGAAAAGGTGAGAGAGAGAGAGAGAGAGAGAAGTGGGGAGGGCCCTGGGCAGTCTCCGCTTTTGTACACCATTAGTTGCTACATGGTTTCATTCCATACAGGTAGATGTGGGGCTGCACAGGGCAGGAACCAAATGGGGTCCTTCTGCATGGGAGGTGAGCACCTTCACCACCATCCTGGCATTACCAGTTGTGCCACACAGTTCAGCATATGGGTTTGCATTGGTTGGGTCTGGGACTTGATCTGAGGACCTCATGGCTGCAAGACAAGTACTAAACCATTGAGCTGACCCAGCATTCCCTACTGAATGATTATTAATGAGGGTGGTAACACGAGAAAGCATTTTCTTTAGAACAACTTTTCCACCTGCATTGTGAGGAATGGGTGGAAATGACAGACAAGAGTCAATGAGATTACTTAGGAAGTTATTGCTACAAAGTTACCTAGAGGTGGTAATGGCTCACACAAACATGGTATTCTTAGGATTAGAGAAAAGTCAATGAATTTTAGAGGTATTTTAATGGTTTATTGTATATAGTTTCATGGTTTATTGGACAGTGGAGTGAGAAAGAGGTGATGCATCTAGGTTTAAGCAATTGTGTGATGTAAGAGGAAAGAAGCATGTTTTACAGGAAAGAAAATTAATTTTGGACATGGTCTATCTAAGCAAAAACAAAAACCAAGAGAAATTAACACAGAAGCCAAGGGAAGAGGGCTTCTCTAGAAGAAAGGAATGGTTAACAGTACAAATGCTGTCAAGAAGTCCAATAAAAAACAAATCAATGAGAAAGTCTACCAAGGAAATCCAGGTTTGAGTTAGGAAAACAAAGTGTAGAATTGAGGAGGCCGGGATGGCTCCGTGGTTATGCGCTTGCCTTGCAGCCCCGGGATACAAGGATTGAATTCCAGCCTAGACCCCAGCACGTGTGGACCCATATGCTGGATGGGGGTGTGTCCCCAATTAGATTTGCACCGGGACAAGCTTCCTATTTGGGAGACCCCTGGTTCAGCCACTGGTTTGGCCCCTGGTTAGGTCCCTGGCTTGCAGGGGTATGCCCCCCTGCTGGAGATCACTGGCCTGGTTCTTGCCCTGTGTGGCACCCCCGCCCACCTGTGTGGAATGGAGCTATACTGAAAACGGATGATGTACAACCATGGAGACTGCTCTGGGCCCTCCCCCTTCTCTCTGTCTCTGTTTCTCTCTCTGTCCCACATCTGTCAATAGCTGAATTCTTCTGTGTAGCTCCTCCTTCTATAGCTCCCCTGTCCTCACTGAGCTCTGGTGGAAGCCTTAATACAGTAAACTGTCCCTTAACCAGAGCTCAACCAACCAGCACTCTCAAGCAACAGGCAAAAACTTATGGCCAGTTGCTTGAGATTTTTGCTGGTTTCTTGAGTTCCGGTTAATGTAGAATCTACTTACATTTATCCGGCATTTACCAATTCCCCTGGATGCCAGTTAACTGAAAGTCTACTGTACTTTCTTTGTCCCTCCAGCCATAGCAGGTGGGATAACTGCTTCTGGCAATTGCTGACATTTTGGGATCTCACCATCTGGGTTTATGTCCTTAACTACCCACATCTTCCTAAGCAGCTTCACTAGAGTCTCCCCCATTTGAATCTGAAAATAAATTATGTCTCCTGCAGTGACCCTGAACAATAGAGACAGTAGCCAAGGGGTAATGGAGACATGAGGACTAAAAGATTTAACTGGCAACAAATCCTGTACACTACATCACCATAAATAACAATAATGAGAGTTATAATACTCACTCATGATTGTTGGCACTTTATGAAGTGCTTTCACATAAGTTATATCATTTGAGTCAAGAAATAATCCCAAATAGTAGGTTCTGTTATTTACAGTTTAGACAAGCAAACTGAGGCTCAGAAAAGTGAATTTGCTCAAGGTGTCCCAGTTGACAGAGCTAAACCTCCGAACCCAGGCCTCCGGAGACCAAGACCAGCATTCTGTCTACTGCACCTTGTCTGCTTCCCATTAGTGAGTGAGATGACAAGAAGCCTTTTCTGCATAAACCCTCCTGCAGTGGGCAAGCAGAGAACGTCTAAATCATGTCAGGGATCCCCAAGGACTCAGTGCGTTCTTCACATAGCTAGATTCACATGCAACAAAACTCTCCACCTCCTGGGACCTGGCTCATTGTGTGGTGGTTGAAGAAAGCTAATAAAACATGCCAACTTCACGAACAATACCAGCACAGAATGGGAACTGATAAAAGGTCTCTTGAGGATAAAAATAACTAAACCAAGTACTAAAAAAACACCTCACAATGCCAAGGGATTATGATAATGATTTCATTAAGCTTATTCCTTTGGTCTATAGTCCTTTTCCTACACATTGGACATGTGTTCCATGTGAACGAATGCTGCTTATTTTTCAAAATTCATATTAGTTGACTATAGGTTCAGATTCAATAAGCACCTTTTGAAGTCCTACTTTGTGCCAGATGTTCTCACATACATAGTATCATTGTAATTTTCCTAGCAGCCCAGGCATCTTCGAGTGAGGCATCTTCGTTCAAGGCCTTCGGACCCGTGAAAGGGTAGAGTAAAATCCAGGCCTCCAGGTTCTTTTCAGAGTACAAGTCCCTCATCTGCCACAGGTTAGGAATCAATTCCTGTAATTTCTTCCCCTTTAGTTTCCTCCCCTTAGACATCCCCAGTGGAAACTTAAAAGAGGAATCAAATCCAAGGAGTTGAATCTGTTGATTCCGTCTAGAGGTATGTGGAAGGAGCTCTGATGAATAAATAGAAAATAGGGCGGGTGGCATAAAGTTTTACATTGTCCAAACCCCATCTTCCTCTAGCCTTTCCCTAGATGCTTAGACAAAAAGGAGATCGAAACTTGTTTTTGGATTATGAGGAAATAGACCTGGCATATCCCACCACCAAGAAGAGCCCCTGAGGGGTTGTGTTCTCATTCAGTGCTCCAGCCTGAGTAGAATAACTCCTCCCTGGAAGTCACTCTGAGAATGGTGATCAATATATCCTAGCCATTGCTCCTCTTGTTATTGTTTGTTTCCTAAAATTTCAGAATAATGTACCAGTGAAATACTGTGATTTATAAGAAATACATATTTGGTCATTTATTAATAGATGATCAAAATATATGTCATGTATAAATTATTTGGTCTTTGGGCTCACAGATCCCCAGATGCCTAGGATTTCAACGATGAGGGTGACAAAAGTGTTTCTTGTTATGTTATAAGGTGACTTTTAGACCACACTTAAGGATGGGGGCTGGTTGCCAGGAGAATCAACCAGGTAATTAGGGGGTTGGAACTTTCAGTGCCACCCTTATACCTCTTAGGAGGGGGAGAGGGGCTGAGATAAATTGAGAGCCAATGGGTTAATCAATCATGCCTATGTAATGAAGCCTCCATAAAAACCCAAAAGTAGAGGGTTTGGAGAGCTTCCGGGTTGGCAAACATGTGGAGATGTGGGGAGAGTGGCAGCTCCCAGAGGCATGGAAGCTCCATGCCTTCCCCACACCTTGCCCTATACACCTCTTCTGTCTGACTGTTCCTGAATTATATCTTTTAATAATAAATTCATTGATCTAGTACGTAAAATCTTTCTCTGAGGTCTGTAAGCTGCTCTAGCAAATTAATCAAATCTCAGGAGGGGGGTCATGGGAACCTTTGATTTATAGCCTGTCCGTCAGAAGTACAGGCAACAAACTGAGCTTGCAATTGGCATCTGAAATGAAGGGCAGTCTTATGGGACTGAGCCATTTACAAGTGGAATCATGCTGTCTCAGGGTAGATAGTGTTAGAATTCAGGTGAATTGAGTTGAATCTTGAGTGTCCTGCTGTTTGAGAATGGCTTGTTGGTATGTGGAAGCCTCCATACACACATTGGAATTGGGTCCAGGAACACAAAATAAGCAGACTTGGGGTTTATATACTTTTAAATAATTAATGGTTCATCTAGACAGTCATTCTTGATAGAATTCTTCAATTTCCAACTGAGAAAATAATAGCTTGAACTAGGCAGTGACAATGGAGATGCAGAGTAGGGTACTGTTGAATAAACTCTTAGATGTCTAGCATGGAGTTCAAGTGTTCTCAGTCTGACCCAAACTAATTTTGTAACCTGCTTATGATTTTCCTTCATGCACTATGAGTTACAGTTGTACCAATTGCTCAAGCTCTTTGAACATACCATACCTTCCTGCCTCTGTGAGTTTTTCCTGCAGTGAACTTCCATTTTTTTCCCATTTGAGGAATACCTGTGTTTATTTTAGGACCCAATTCAAAATTCATCTTCTTTTGTAGCCTTCCTTGATCCTCTCTCCTCTCATCTCTGTAACTCTAGAACTGATCACACCTTTTATTGTGCTCCCTCTAACTTCCTCTAACCTTCAGTGCAGAGTTTATCACTTTATAGAAAGCAGCTATGTACATTTCTGACACTGATAAATTCTCCTCATGGGAGGTGGTTGTTCCAAAGTGGGCACTCAGTGGAAGTTAATGCCCGATTAAGAGATTGAATTATCATTCTATACATGGAAGTTTCTGGAATTTGATCAGTCTCTGGTCCTCACAAAGGATTCCAGATTGTGGTTACAACATGGCAATTTATATCTTTGCTCTCAGATACGACTAAGTGTTGGCTGGGTGCCTAACAATATAGTGGACATAAATTAACAGTGGAGCAATTTACAGTCTGTCATGTCTTATTGCTTAATGAATTTGTCAAAAATCATATTACTCTGAAAATTATGGCAAGCTGTGTCCATGGGGCTTATGTCTTTAAAAGTGGTGATTGTTTTATCTACACTTCAGCAAAACTGCTTCACTACCCTCTTGTTAATACAAACACTAGAATCTGACTACTTCTGATTATTTATCAAATTTCTCTTGACTTTCACTTTGTATTAGGACTACCACAGATGACCTTAGCCACTTTGCAAATTCCTAGCTCTGGTCCACCTGCTGTCAGAGCCAAATAGGATTTAAGACTCTTTCTTAAACTCCTAATTCTATGCTAACATGATGTCATCCATTTCTGGCTGATGCTCACCCCAGACCTTATAATTCATTTTTTAAGTAAAGCTAAAGCCTTGTCCTCTATTATGAGGGCACCAAGCAGAACTTTTCACTTTGCCCCAACTTCTTTTCTTCATTTTGCCTCCCATTTTTTTCCTCTTTCTCTATCCACTTCCTCCCCAAACCTGTCCCAACTATTGTTTCCCTCTTTCTCAGAATATGAGTCCCCTTTGAGAGACGCAGTTTCACTGTGTAAAGTATCAGATACACTGAGTTTCTTTTCTTTCTTTTTTTTTTTTTTGGAGAGAGAGAGAGAGAGAGATACAGAGAGAGAGAGATACAGAGATAGAGAGAGAACTGAACTGGGGGAGCTCCCAGTTCAGCATATGGTTCCGCACGGGCCGGGGCCGGGATTTGATCCCTGGTCCCCGGGGCTACAAAGTGAGCGCTTAACCCACTGAGCCATCCCGGCTTCCCAACAGAGTTTCTTTAGGCATTGCTTTGCTTATTTGTAAAATGGCAATAATAACAGACAACTCAGGACACTAATATAAGGATTAGAGTGCTGGCATCCATCCATCCATCCATCCATCCAACTATCTATCCATCCATCCATCCATTCGTCTGTCCGTTCATCCGTCAGTTTGTCCGTCCATCCATCCAACCATCCATCCACTTACCCACCCATCCACCTGTCTATCCATCCATCTATCCATCCATCCATCCATCCATCTATCCATCCTTCAAAATTCATTTATTTTGGAAATATTGTTTAAATACCTACAATGGGTCAGGCCTAATGCATGGCACTTAGGATACATAGTTGAACTCTAGACTACTATCAAGGATCTTGGAGTCTATTGGGAGGATGGACAAATTTTAATACAAGATAAATAAAAACTAATGTGGGAAGTTTAGTGATTGAGACATGCTCAGATGAGATGACAGCTTTGCAGTGATCTTACAGGGCTCCTGGTAGGTGTGTGGAGGGCTGCCAGGTCTCTGTTCTGGGTGGGGCGGAGGGCTGTCCTGAGGTTTGAAGCCATAGTTAATACTCAAACATGACAAGGGCTCTTCTGGGGGTGGGGGTGGGGGTAGGGGGGATCAACAGCACTTGCTCTAGTAGTTCTGGTTATTATTATCATCTTTATTAGTTTCTCTCCCTTCTTTATCTCCTTCTTTTTTTCAGTTTCTTTCTGCATGTTTCTCTGTTTTTACTTTATATTTCACATTTCTCGCTTCATACCCCATGTATCTTACAGTGCTTTTGGGAGCATGTAGCTAGGGATGGCTGATTAAAACACAATTGGATCTTTTTCTTACATATTTTTCCTAAGGAAAAAATGCTTCGGTGGCACCGGAACATATGGAAAAGCCACGGCTGGGTTGAAAACCAGTGGGGGCTGCCCCGTGGAAGTGGCAGATGCCCCCAGGCAGCTCCCTGGCTCATCCTGTGATCTGCCTGGTTGGCCAAATGGAAGCAGGCCAGCCACCTAACAGTTAACTGTGATTCTTTTTTCCTCCCATTTCATTTCAATCTCTTTGTTCCATGCAACCAAAGAGCTAATGGCTGGTGAATTTATTATGACCCATTGTTTGGCTTGTGGAATAAACCGATTCTTCCCCTTTCTGTGTTCTGACTCCCCCCTTTGTCTGCAATTTTATTTTACGGTTCTTTTTGTACATATCCAACACATGCTGAGGTTATTGAAAAGCACAAATTACACAGAATTCAATTTGCATATCTATTGAGGGTCCAATCCCAGAGTCCTTAGTCAGGCAAAATGCCCATTGACTCTTACCTCCTCTACTCTGCTCCTTCTTGGCACCAAAACCTACAGGCTGCCCCTCTCCTGCTTCTTGTGGGTCCTGCAAAGGGCTTCTCAAATGGTTTAAACAGAATCACACCATAGAGGACATCGAGTTGGGCTTTCGCAAAACTCTACTAAAGTCACTCAGAGTATCTTAGTGGGCAAGGTGGACAAAGAAAGATGACAGTAAAGTGGGGTTGATTTAGTACTGGTGTGACTGGTAAAGTTCAGGTGCTGGCATCATACAGGGTTATATGTAAATCCATGCTGTGCTTTAAAAAAAATTAAACTTTTTGTTTTGAGGTAGCTATAGGCTCATGTTCAGTTGTAAGAAATAATACAAAGAAATCTCATGTATTCTACACCCAGTTTCTCCCATCATTTGCTTTTGACCTTGAGCAAGTTATTCAGTCTCATTTTCCCCATCTGTAAAATGGTAGTACCACATTAGATTGTTTCGAAGATTGTCTGAAATAACATCTATGAGACAACCTAGCATAGTACTTTTATCTAGCCTGTCCTCACTAAACAGACATTCTCTTCAGAACTAAATAATAGTAACCAAATAATCCTGATTAATGGAGGAATAGTAACCTGGAGAGTCATAGTTTTGATCTAACCCTGTCATGAAAAATAGCACACTTCAAAGAGGTTTGATATAAAAACTTTTTTTGTAGAAAAAAATTTAAAAATGAGTAATATAAAATAAATTAAAACAACCTTTAATCCTAAGACCTGGTTAAAATTACTGCTAACATGCTGTTGAATATTTCTCATAGTTATATTTTCAACAACAAAAAATGAGGTCATACTTCTCATACTCTTTTACAATCATTATAAAATGTAGCAGCTATTTAAGGGCTATACAATATTGTAGAGTAAGAAATACTACATATTATTTATATTTCTAGGTTGTCCAATGTCCTGTTGCTGGGCAATGGTTGCAATGGTTTCTTTCTTTTCTTCTACTTCTTTTCCTACAACTGCTCCTTCAATTCTATTTCCCCTACTGCTTCCACTTCCTCCTTCTTTTTCTATTTATAAAATGTCCTTGCAAACAAATATTGCACTTATCTGTGATTGTTTCCTCAGAGTCCATTTCTAAGAGTGACTACTTATGGCTCAAAGGTTTTGCATATTTTATGGTTCTAATACATAGTAAACCACATTATTGTCAGTTATTTAGATCAATGACTCTTTAATCAAGGTGCATATCAAAATAATTTAGGGTGCATTCTAAGTCCATGCATCTTCAGGCTCAAACTCTGAAGATTTTTATTTGAGGGTTCTAGCACTTTTAAGATACTCCCAGGGGATTGCTTTATGCACATTTGTTTGGCTACCACTGGCTGAGAGGAAGACAGAAGTAAAAAGTCAATAAATTTTCTGACAGGAGGCTGGAAAGAAGTATGTATTAATTAATTGCGTGATAATATCAGTTTTCCCAGAGATGTCTATACATGGGAATAATGGAATTTTGTGCTGAGGGAACTTAATATATATGGAGTAGCTTCTGTAAAGCCCCAGTTGTGTTGTTGCCACAGCACATTGAGATTATTTTAAAGGTCACACAGTAACCCAGGCAGGAATGTATTTTCCTGTTTTAAGGAGAGGAACTTGAAACTCATATGATCAACTGACTTATCTAAAGCTATCATTTGCAGAGCCAGGTTTTGAACATAAGTTATCTTACCTCTAAGATCTATGCTTATTTTTTACACCACAAATGTTCATTGGTGAACTTGAGAGGAACCAATGCAAAGTGTAAACTTGAACCCTCAAATCCAACTGCACAAAGAATGCCATTAGGAGATATACTTTATCTAAAGTGAGAAAGGTTTAAAGCAGTGTCTCAAAGTGCAGTCCAAAATCCAAAAGTTTAAAATGTAGTCCAAAAATTACCAACACTAGAATTATTGGGGATGGATTGTTAAAAATGCAGATCCTTGAGCTCCACCACAGGTCTACTGAATTAGGATATCTATATTGGGACCCAGAAATATGTATTTCTAACAAACACTAAGGAGATTCTGATCACATCAACAATTGAGACTCAGTTGTTAACAGTTTTAATTAAACTTGGATTTAATATATGTCAACAGGATAATATTTATGAAAAGACAAAGAAATCTTAATGTGAGCTAAATTTACATGAATCAAAGAGCAAATGCCCCTGCACCGTGGAGGGAGGGCCCAGAGCAGTCTCCATAGTTGTACATCATTAGTTGTGACATGGCTTCATTCCACACAGGTGGATGTGGGGCCACGCAGGGCAGGAACTGAACAGGGGTACTCCTGTGTAGGAGACACTAACCTTTGCTGGGGCTGGGAATCAAACCCCGCACCTCTCAGTTGCAAGGCAAATGCTCAACCACTGAGCTATCCCAACAGTCCCAGAAGTCACTCTTGAGTGACTGTGTTTAAAATTTGTGGTGTACACAGAGAAGAGTCACCGGCATGGTGGGTGTACTTGATGCAGTAAAAGAAACTGACCACTCAGCCTAGAAAATAAAAAACTGTGTACTAAATAGTATTGCTATCATCCAGTTCTAGGTAAAGGATAGTATTTGCAATTTAATGTAAACCAGAACTCAGCTCTAGGAATATCAGCATTAGATATTAAACTCTAATAACAAATTCTAGATTTCTGCTTAATGATTATGCTAAACTACTTTTCTATGTGTTGACTGAATGAACTGGCTAATAAAAGGTCTTCTGGATTTGACTTTTTTTTTTGCATCTAGTAGAGTTTTGCTTCCAGTATGCTATCTGTTTTACTCATAAGAATGAAGTATATTGACATTTTTTATTTTTATGGTAAGAATGAGTGTAGGCTCTGTGTGCAAGATCCCTCTCTGCTGGTGATGTCAAGGTTAGTGAGGATCAAAATGTATGTTTTCAGATTTAGTTGATGTGTAGACTGGAGTCTTTTTTTTTTTTTTTTTTTTAAAGGTGGTTTTAATTCTCTCTTTTTTTTAATATATATTTTATTTATTTATTTATTTTGACAGAGGAGAGAGAGAGAGGGAGAGAGATACAGAGACAGACAGAGAACTGAACTAGGGGAGCTCCCAGTTCAGCACATGGTTCCGCACGGGCCGGGGCCGGGATTTGATCCTCGGTCCCCGGTGCTGCAAAGTGAGCGCCCAACCCACTGAGCCATCCCGGCTTCCCCGTCTGGAGTCTTAAAAGCAGCTCAGAACCCAGAATGCTCATGTAATTGGAATGTCATGGGGATCCCAACCAATCCTGAAGTACCTTTAATTGGTGGCTTTCTTTCCCCTGTCCTACTTCCCTCCATTCCTCCTCCCTCTGGTCTCCTGTATATAAGCAATCACACCTGTTCTGTATGGCTTTAGTGCTTGACTTGGACCAGGGCTGATGGGCAGATGGCTCTACAGGGGCCACTGCATCAGCCCCATAGGTTGTTAATATATTGACTGTCATCCTGACTTGAGACCAAAGGGCAATTAGCTTCATGGAGGCACTGATCACTGCTTAACACAAGAAAGAAATTCCTAACAGTTGAAGATGACATGAACTGCTTCTTACAGTAGCCGCCTTCCCATCAGTAGGGAATTCAAGTTCTTTGGATAAGTTCTGTCAGATGTTATAAAGAAGATCTGAATATCAATTGAGAGCGTGGATAAGATTTGTGATTTTTTTGAACTACTTATTTATTACTAGGGGCAGAACCCTCTCTGAATGAAAATCTTGAGTGGAGGGTCAATTCATGAAAGAGGTAAAAGAGACACTAAGCTGGCATGTCAGGGCTTCATTCATACTCTCCCTTGCAGGCCTGGGCAGTGCAGTGGGAAACCTTAGGACTGAGGAGCTCACGCTCTGCTTAACAGGGTAGTAGAGGCTTTCACCTAGCAGGGGAAGGGCTGTCGCTATAACATGGGCCACATGGCAGCTCCCCTCCACTGTTGCAACAAGCTGACAAATTTATCTGTGAGGCTGTCTTTACTGTGCTTCTGTTAGTTAAATAACTTTATGGGCCCTCACTATGGTCCCATTTTGGGGGTACTGCCATGGTATCACATCCCTTCTCAATAGTGTCAGTGTGGGAGAATAGACAGATCCCGAGCTTCAGTATTAGGAGAGCTGAGTTTAGCTCCAGATTTACAGTTAAGCAGATGGTTAATGCAGAACCCACAATCTCTCTGTAGTGTTTCTTCATCAGCAAAATAGTGATCACTGTGGCTTCTCTGCTTCATTGTGGTATGGCCAAGAGGGCCAAATGAGGAAAAAAGGAAATGAAAGTTGTCTAACTATAAAATATTATACAATTATGGGTGTTAATATAATTCTACAACTGATTTAAAAATATATGTATGTAGACATCTATATTATTTGTAAACTGATAAAAATGTGTACTAACTTAAGCTCAACTATAATAGAACAGATTATGATTAAAAAAAAAGGACTGGAACAAATTATAACAATAACTGCTTGTCTGTTTACAGAAGACCTACTCACTACCTCCTTATATGCATACTCATTCAAGGAAGAACCATGAATTTGCCAAACATGGTTTAAAAGCATTAATTATTTTGTTTCTACCAGAATCTTGTGGAGCATCTGTTGCAAGTCCCTTATTATGTAGTTGAGGAAACTAAGGTTGACAAAGTGTGCATATCCTGCCCTTAGCAGTGATTGGCAGCTCCACATGAAGAGAATTGTTGACATTAGGCAGTGGCAATGGGGGAGGGCACTGTAATCTTCTGTGATGTCATTGGTGAAAATGATTTAGGTCAGATGGAGACTCAGAATGGGTCTCAGGAACAAAGTTGTCTGATAAATATAATGGGTCTAGGATGATCTTACACCAAGATTGGTTTTGTTCACATGAATTTATGGAGTTCCTGCTCTAAGTACACACTATACTATTATAGTCATTGGAGACACAGCCAATAACACACACTTATTGCTATTACAATGACCTCAGTATTTGAATATACAATTTTCATTTACACTTGATGTAGTGTCTGTTTCCTTTCTCCTCCTCCCTTCTTTTTCCACCCCTAATTCTCTGCCTATAAAAACACTGTTGAAATAATGTTTAAATACCCTTCTTCACCCTCATTCTCTTTCACCCTTTGTCTGCCTTCCACTTAGTAACAATTTCTTATATATTTACTGTGTAGCAGACTTGGTTACACACTTTATACAGACATTTTTATTTAGTCTTCATAACACACTATGTAATGTTTATTATTCCATTTAAAAAATAGATTTGGGATGTTTGTTCGAAGTAGTCTGTCATGGTCAGTAAATGTCCAAGCTGACTTTCAATCCTGAGTCTTTAGACTTCAAGCATATCACACTTAATGTAACATAATAGCTACCTCTATTTAACATGCATATATGTTTGCTGTTGACATTGATAATCACTTTGGTAGATGTTAAGAATAGAAGGTTAACAACTTCTGGAAGCCATATTTTAATATATATATATATATATATATATATATATATACACACACACACACACACACACACACACA